>JASGCC010002459.1:0-28271 GCA_030067915.1 Hydractinia echinata
CAAAGTAATACTTACTAAAGATAAGGAAATTTTTGGCGGAAACACTTCTTGTCAACACGAGTCCGTCGTCGTGATACAGCCAAGGTTATCTCCTTCGACTGATGGTTCGACAAGGATGTCCTACTAGTTCGCATACCTCAGCGCCATCGTAACTTCCCATGGTTACGTGGAATAGATATTCCGTCGTTTTTTGCTCCAACTTTATCCATTTTTAAACAACAAGGTCTTTCAACAGTCTTTTATGATGCAGATGTCTTCGTCGCGTGTATCGTTTCGTTGTTGAGCAAAAGAAATTGCTTTTTTAAAATGTATATTTTAATATATGTTGTTATGGATGGGTAAAATCCCTTTATATCAAGCTGGATGAAGGTGCAGTCATTTTTGCTGTCGATGTAATTAAACCATTGTAGAACTTCTGTCGTATTTTTCCACTGGTTTAGTTGCAGGCGTTCAACCAGTTGTTTGTTGATACATTGCAGAATTGATTTGTTGATTTTACCAGTTCGCTTTTGGAAGGATTTATTAAACGGCATGATGGGTTTGCACTGTCTTTGTGATCTTTTAGGGTTATATGCGTCCGAAGAAGACATTATCAATATGTTCGCTGAACAATGTTATGCCGTAACTTAAAAAAAAAGTCTCAGACTCTCCTCCAGACTTAAAGGCTGGACACTGGAAGGTAGATCAGACAGTAAAATCAGCAGAGAGTCAACTCGAGTTCAAGAAAATACTTGGTTTCCACCAGTTTGGTAGAGCAGGTTTGGGACGGGTAAGCCATAAGAGTGTCCACCAATTGGTACCCATTCTTACCGCAAACTTGTATCAGATGTTGTGCAGGACAATGAGGAAGACATCTATTATGCTCGAGCCGTTCAGCTTCATGTCCAAGGTAACTGGACTAAGTGGTGCTCGTTTATTAAATACGATCTTTCTTGGAAGAACCTACTGTCTCTGCCGCAAAGTTTATCTTCGTTTTGCATCGGCGCAACCTATGACATGCTTCCTTCTCCTACAAATCTTGTCAAGTGGGGAAATTCAAAATGACAAAAGTTGCACGCTATGTAAAAAACCCTCTTGTAACGTGTCCCACATTTTAGGTGCTTGTAAATTAGCCCTTTCACAAGGTAGATTCACGTACCGCCACGATACTGTTCTACGTGTGTTAGTGACAGCCATTCAGAAGTTCTTATCCGATTATGAGCCAGCAAAACCATCTAGATGTCATAAAATATCCTTTGTTCCAGCTGGTAAACGTCTTCCCACCAAAAAGCGTTCAAAAATTCAAGGAATCCTTCACCTGGCCTCTGATTGGAGATTATTGTCAGACTTAGATTCAACCTTAATAGTACCACCTTATCTTGCTGTAACTCAACTTCGTCCGGACATACTTTTAACTTCTGCCATGACCAAAACTGTAATTATCCTTGAATTAACTTGCCCATGCGAAGAGAACATGGAGACTTGGCATGGAGTTAAGGTTGATAAATACTCGTCACTTTGTTCCGTCATGAGATTAAACAATTGGTCTGTGCATTTCTTTGCTGTTGAAGTAGGAGCTAGGGGATTTTGTTCCGAAACAGTTAGAATCTGCCTCCGTCGCTTCGGCTTTTCTAACATGTCTGTGCGTTCCACTCTGAAATCTCTTACTGAGTCATCTATGCGATCGTCGTTTTACATCTGGCTATCTCGAGATTCTTTGTCTTGGATTCATCCTGGTAGGGACCCACAGCATACCGCTCAATTGATACCAACTGTTTCAAAGAAAGCATCCAAGTCACAAGCAACTTCGACCACTAGCTTTAAGGACACGAATCCCCAGGGCGTAACAAAGAGCTCCACTACCTTGCCTGCACAAGAATCACTAGGCAGCAACAGCGGCTTGCTAAATTTGGGCAACACATGTTACATCAATTCCATCTTGCAATGTTTTTATGTGTTACCCGCAGTGGCCACAGCCATCTCTGCAAATGATTCCAATATGGCGATAGGTAAAAGTTTTGTAAGTATTCTACGCAAACTATCCTCCTCCAAGGTTCCAGTGAACACTTCTTCATTTCTAAATGCATTAAAAGGCCATGTTTCTAATACAAGGGGTGCTGCTTTTAATCCGTTCTCTCAGCAAGATGCCCTAGAGATTTTTGAGTATCTCATACCAGAGTTGTCCTTAGCCTTTCCTTTCTTTGGTAGATTATTCAACACTCGTGTGAAAATCTGCACTACTTGCAGCGCTTGCAATAATATTAGCACCTCTGAGCAAGTAAGTCCATTTCTTCAACTGCCCTTGACAACGACTGTACAATCTTCAATAGATAACTTTTTGGAGAGCGAAGAATTGTCAGGTGTCAACTCGTACTTCTGTCACTACTGCAATAGTTACCAAACTGCAACAGTTCATAAAGAGGTCGCAGAGTGCAGTTCAATTTTGGTTCTGCAATTAAAGCGCTTTGACTATAACAAAGGTCTTGTGTCTAAGGTTTGTTCTCATGTCACATCTTACCCGGGCACCGTTTCTATACCTATCACTGTAGACAGTGAAGTCTCTTGTAGCAAGCACTACAACTTAAGGGCTGTAATTAACCACTCTGGAAATTTGAACAATGGCCATTACACTACTGTTGCTTATAACCAAGTGCATGGTAAGTGGTTTCATTGCAACGACAGAGCAGTGGTCCCTTGCAAACAAAGCTTGCTTAATGGTGTACAACCTTACATCCTTTTCCTTGAAGAGCTTAGGTAAATTGCAGTCAGCACCACAACTTCCGACAACTTTCTTTTTTTTTTATTTTTTTTTTATTTTTTTTATTTTTTTTATTTTTTTGTAGTCTCGTCTTTGGAGAGTGACGACTCCACTTATTACCCCAGTCAAAATAAAAGCGAAAAAAAATTAAAAAAAAATTACGCCAGCAAGGGGGTTTGACTGTACCAGGTCCTATCTTTGGAGAGTGACGACTCCACTTATTACCCCAGTCAAAAAGGAAAAAACAAAAAACAAGAAACAAAAACAGAAAAACAAAAAACAAAATAAAAATTATGTCAGCAAGGGGGGGGGGTGACTGCACTGGTCTTTTCTTTGGAGAGTGACGACTCCACTTCTTACCCTAGTCACACAAGATTGTACAGAGTAGGACAGATGAAAAGTTATGGATGAAAGAAATGTCTAGTTCCCGCTGAAGACTGTTCGCAGACCTCTTTTGAGGTGACTCAGCTAGACATTTTGGGTACCTTGGTTCAGGAATATGAGTCGAAACCCTTGTACCCTTTACAGAAGTCCTGTCCTACTCTCTCTGTCTGTTTGTTTGTTCAATTTTTGTGCCAATTATCTCCTTGGAAAAAGGAAGAATTGTGTTCCTTTATATGAGCATATTCTTTAGAGGAGCAAAACCTCTAGAATTTAAATTTTAAGACTTAACTGGTCGAGTTTATCATTGTGCGTGCACTTTGTAATTTTCATTCTTCTAAAACATCGTAAAACGTTTGTCCTCGATGTTCAATAATCTCCCCCCCCCCCCCAACCATTGCACATTCTTATTTGTATAAATTGGCCATCGCCATCATCCCTCGTCCACTTCACTTGAATGGTTATGTCTTTTCCTTTACCATTCTTTTTCTTACTAATTGAGGTTAGTAGGGTGTTTAACCTACTTGAAATATTGCTTGTTCTACCACTACTGCCACCACTAGCAAGGCTGGTGTTAATTACACAAGACAGTGTGGATCTTGTGGCAGAAAATGTTGTCGTAGTTGCTGTGAAGGACGAGCAGGACATCAGATTTCAAGTTCCTCTTTCACAACTTCCCTTACCATAGACTTTATTTTCACATCGGTTGATGGTAAAAGTCACATGGCTAGGGCACTGGGGCCTTTTATTAACCTTAATGAAGAAAGTTAAACATACAGACTAAGTGTGTAAAATTGCGGACCAGATTTTAAAATTTAAGTTACAAGGAGAAATTTCGAGCCACATGCAGCCACATATACTCATGATTACCTGGTTGTTGATGATGCAACATAATTATGCTTTTCCTTGCCCAGTCCAGGATTTGATCTCTAATCTGCGCGTACGAGTACATACACAGTATTCGCTAGCATGTACGAATGGGAAACAATATAATTTAACGACAAACTTTTTCGATATTTTCCAAAAACGTGTTTCGGTATTTACGGTATTCTTTGTTTCAATGTTTTTTTTGAATAAATTAAGACGATGTTGGGTTTCACACAATCTCGTTGTTATATATATACTCTGTTTTGACAATTTTTGAATGAAATACAGTAATATAAGCCTTATCGCTCTCAGATTTGAACAGGTTTCCAAAGAAGTTCGGTGATGCTTAAGCTGAGCTAACACATGTTTTGACAGTTTTCAAATGAAATACCCTAATATTAAGGCTTAGCTCAGCCTGGTTATTGCTACTGGATCATTCTTTTGCTCTTCTGTTAACGAAAACGATTCATATATACTTCTCGTCTCGCTAGTGAAAGTGTAACGTATCATTGCACTGATGTATTGTGGACGTTTTTCCTCAAGTCCAGTCAACATTGCATAGTCAGTCCACGTCTCTTTCCAGCTTTTCCAAGCAAGAAACCTGCCTACTGATAGATCCAATATAGGTGGAACAACGGCATTCTTCATTTGTTCTTCCATAACGTTAATTAAATAATTTGATTTTAAAGATTCTTTAAGATATAAACTCTACTTTATTTCAACAATAGTTTTCGCTGGTTAATCCTGTTCGCAGCGCCATGTTTAGTTTCAACTATATATATTATATCAAGTGCCGATTACACCATAAATATATACGCATAATATAAAGCGCCAAGTATAACATAACAGTCCTGAAGGAACGTACATTTGGAAATTGCAACCATTAGAACTGTAAGACTAGTTCCTGCTGATGGGAATTCCAGATGGTGCCTAAACTTATAATTTCTCTCAAAAAAACCCTTACATGCACAACGCATAATCGGTACGCCATCTGTTCCCACAGGGGCCTTTTTTCCCTCATGAAACATGATTTGCCCGCCTTCACTTCACTAATATTGTAATCTTTAATTGCCACTTTTCTAAACGCCTCAATTTTAATATCTTGTTCCTTTGAACTTACTGATAACAGTGGAATGACCTGAGATTCAAATTTTTGTTTTGTAAGGATGTGACGCAGAATAAACGAGATCTGGCATGCTTTCGATAACAAGTCTTTTCTTAGCTGTGGCATTATTTTTGTGCAATACTTTATAAATACTTTTTGTGAAATGGATATCTTTGGCGCTTTCGATATTTTCAGTGTCACTGTCTGAATCAATTGATTCAAGCGACTGCTCTAGAGCAAGTCCTGAATCATTGACTGGAGATACCAAACTTGCTCCAGGCAGAGACATTTAAATCATGCACACTTGGTAAATCTTGTGATAACTGCTCTTTATTGTCTTCATTGTCAGGTACATTTCATTTTCCATTTCATTTTCTGAAATTACTAGAGGCATCGTGAAGTTCATCAGAAAAGTCTAGTTGTGATTTACCAACATGAAGTACTCTGGATCTAATGGGAGCAGTGGACATTTTTGGTGTTGAGGCTGACAGTTTACACAACACTAATGAGGTACCCGGTGTAATAAATGGTGAAGACCCTCTCAAAGCAGCAACCTGAAAATCTACAGGATTTTTTATTTCCTTATTTTGTTCTTTTGAATAGCCAATGCTAGCACCTGCAGCAAGGAGCACCACAGCGGGCAGAATCTTGTGCGAAAAAGAGCAACTGCATTATGCGGACCTTGCGTAAACAATCGGCCAGAATTATTATGACTTTCTACATCGTGTGATATCCACACACTCCTTCAGTGATGAAATTTGTTTGTATTTCGATAACAACGGAGAAGCGCTTCATAATGGCCGCTGCAAAAAGACAACAACAGAACTGTACTTTACAAATATATATATATAGTAAAGACTAGTACAGTAACACACCGGTGCGACCGCATCGATTTCGTAATAGAGTAGCCGTTTGGACGTTCCCTCGATGGTCACCACGGCAAAGCAGCGATACCCAAACAGCACTTGCGCAAACGGGACTGGCAGTGCAGGAAGAAGGTTGATGTATTCGATACGACGTGCCTTGACTGATGTACTTCCTAAGTGAGGGAGTTCTGATTTGCAGACTTATGCCTGTCGAGCGTAGCCTAACCCGTAAACCATTCCCCTGCGTTCTCATGGTCTACCAAGTCTGGTAGCAAAATTCCGTACAAATCGCGCTTCGAATAGGGACTGGGGATGACAGCAATGAGGGAGTGCAAAGCAAAAAGCCGTATACCAGACTTGTGGTATGTAGTACGGAAAATTAAACAAGACGAAGTACACCCAGAGGAGTGCAGGGTCTATGAGTAGGCTGAAATAGTTCACAGGTAGGATTCAAGGTAACTCATAAATGGTTCGCATATTTGTTTCTTGTTGGGTTTTGGTGTCATTTGCCTAATAAAATTCCAATTATATTTCTTCCCTAAGATGGACATATAGATAAAGCTTTTTGGTTAGAAAATTTGGATTGTATTTCGTTTCATATTTATTAACAAAACATAGTTATAAAAATGAACAAACTTCATCTTATATACCATATAATAAAATGCTATACTATAAAGAAATCCAAGTATGTCTTCTACTATACACACGCATATTGTTTAGCACAGATATAGTCGAGCTATCATGATCGAGCGTTGTTTATTTTGTCGTTGAGAGGTGAAAAACTATCAAAATATATACATCTGCTTCAAGTGGAAAATGATAATACATATAATTACATAGGTCGTAAAAATAAATTCACACGTTTAAATGAATAGAAATTGACAAAGAAAATGTCACATGCGTCGTAAAAATCATAAAAACCGCATCTGTAAATGCATGGCCGAAATATCAAATAGTGGGAAGATGAAACATGAAGCTTCTAATCAAACTTTGATAGTTTGAATTGAATCTAGTATTTGTTTACATCATATGCGGTTTCAACTAAAACAAAAGAGTATCGAAAACCTCGCAACAAAAGAATGAGGACTGAAGTGTCATAAAACAGTGTTCCTCTTCAACAAATGCTTTTATTCGTCATCTTTGTCATGCTTCGCTATTTTTGTTATTATCATATTCGATTTTGTGATTGTAAAATCCACTTTTTGTAGTGCGAGTATTCTCGCTTTCAATTGTGTGTTCTCCCCGCAGGAGAAGACATTTTCACCAAAAGCTGATGCAGTTAGTGCCGTAGTTTCTGTTCTGAGATCAAAGGTAACAATTGATTGGTTACTGTTTTTATCATTTTGTAAATTCTTCATTCACCAAGTACTCTCGATGACAGTTATCACAAGAGAGAATGCCTGTTCCTGGATTAAGTTTGATTTTCTTGTTTCATTTTTTGCACTTAAGATACGAATCCATGACCATGCTTTCAATAATAGGACAACAAAGAACGAAACTTTGTTGTCCTTCTGGCTGTTTTTTTTGTTCTGCTATTTGTGCTTGATCAAAATTTGCGTCTAGATCAGCACTCAAGTAGCACAAACCAGTCGAATATGTGGTATTCAACACAACATTGTCGTGCAACAATTTGGTATTGGCATTCACGACTGGAATTAATTCATCTTTTTTGAGGACATCGACAAAGTCCCCCCAGAATATATTTCTGTATTATTGACAAATACTCTCGACTGTAAACTAGATCTTTGAAACTGGTGATAAAATCGATGTAGTTCTAAGGGGGTCCGTCAAACCAAGGTATTCTGATTCTGATTGTTAGACAAACCATGACGACAGCGAATCTTCTACCTTTGCGTCGGATGATAATGGTGGTATCTTGGCGTCTAGAAAATCAATCCGTGAGTCCACCTGATTGTTTTCCAATGGCCATTGTCTTACTTGTGTTGAAGTGTGGAATGGAGTAGGATCTACTTTTCTCTGCATTTTTGGTACAGCTCCAGGTGTAGGTCTAATTGTTGTAGCAGGCTGAGATGTCATGATAGTAGAATATTGTCTTTTCAGGACATTCATTTTTTGGTTAGAACGATCTTGGAACAAAGGATCCTTCTGTGGCTCGGTCATTGCAGCAGTAAAGCAGCTCAGGAAAAAGCAAACAGGATCAGTACAGCAACTCAGCAAACAGCGTAAAATTAATGTATATATATCAGCATTGACTGTAACTAGAGCCTTACCATTTCGAACAACGGTGAAAGTTAAAGTTCTTACAACCAGGATCGATTTAAACAGGGTAAATCAGCAAACAACTCAATCTATTTTTGTCGACTTTTAAACTAGAACTTTAAAAAAATGCTTTTATTGATAGCAATTTTGAATATTGTCCTATCTCTCTCCAAAATCAACCGTGTTTTCACCAGGACTCAATGCTTTTCTAGAAATGCATATCAGGAAAATACTTTTCATGTTTACTGCTGTAAGTTATTGTTAAAGGAGGTTTATAAGTCCATCAATGGTTTATCTCCTAGATACATGAAAAGTGTTTCCCCCCCTAAAAATATTATATACAACTTTAGATCTGCTAGTATTATACAACGAAATAGGATTGCTACAACGAAGCACGGTTTACAAACTGTACCTTACATTGCGGCTCAGTTGTAGGATAAACTGCCCACATCAATAAAGCTTGCCGACACACTTCAGAAGTTTTCTTTAGAGATGGAGAAGTTACCATCTGTAAGTTGCTCTTGTCGTCTTTGTGCTCCATGTATACCTCAATTAGGCTATATTTAAATTTTAAGATTATTTATTTTATTTTAATATATACAATATCGATTTAAATTAGCCTTAATAGGCTATTATATATTTTATTTTATATTTATATCTAAATTTTAAAATGTTTTACTATTGTACATTATCGACTATAAATGAATGATTGATTGATTGATTGATTGATTGATTGATTGATTGATTGATTGATTGATTGATTGATTGATTGATTGATTGATTGATTGATTGATTGATTGATTGATTGATTGATTGATTGATTGATTGATTGATTGATTGATTGATTGATTGATTGATTGATTGATTGATTGATTGATTGATTGATTGATTGATTGATTGATTGATTGATTGATTGATTGATTGATTGATTGATTGATTGATTGATTGATTGATTGATTGATTGATTGATTGATTGATTGATTGATTGATTGATTGATTGATTGATTGATTGATTGATTGATTGATTGATTGATTGATTGATTGATTGATTGATTGATTGATTGATTGATTGATTGATTGATTGATTGATTGATTGATTGATTGATTGATTGATTGATTGATTGATTGATTGATTGATTGTGCAAAAAACATATCTCAAGCATTACCATGAATAGAATTAATTCTCAATGATTTAAAATAAGTGCAAAGATGACTTAGTATTCTCATATGCGTTCGTACGGTACTTTGAACAGCGTACTTTTTATCTGCTTGCCTATTCACTTTTTCATTTGGGTCCGATTTTGCACAAGTCCAACTGCATTATCTCTCATAGGTTGTAAAATATCTTCTTTAAATTTTAGTTTACATCTTAGTGGAACACCGACTTCGGAGTAAAATGACTTGCCTATTTTTTCTTTTACAGCTTCCTACAAGTCTTGTCTTTAGGTGTACTTGAGTTAAAAAAGGAGCATGGTGGTGTCAAAGCATTATTCCCAGATCCAGACATTACCCTAACCAATAGGACGTTTTCATTGTGTCTGTTTGATAAAAGAGGTGACTTTCCATTTTCAATTGTAAGGATGTCTCATAAAAGTAGTAACATGCCATCAAAGATATTTTACTCCTCAATTGGTGCTGAAATACTTAGAATCGGTCGCGCAACTTATAAGATTACTTAACAATGTTTTTAGCGAGAAGGAGTAAGCAAGGTGCTAAGATGGACATTGTACAAAAAAGTTTGGGGAACATCTATGGACGACTTGATGTTCTTCACAGATTTGCGGTAAATTCTAAACCCTTCTGCAAAATTTTATTGCAAGGTCAATAAAAAATAAAAATAATAAACACTTTTGCTATGACTACCAGGTTATGTCATTTAAGAGGGAAGTTGAGTCACTGCTGAAGACCTGAAAGGTATTTTAGTTAAGGTGAACCCGCTCAACTTCTTAGTGCACCAGTTAGTTCAGTGAAAGGGTTCGACACTGCTGGTGTACTTTGTTGGATTGGACACGTAGTAGTCATGTAAAACATAATTTTTTACGCTAAATGTAAAAAACCATGTAAATCTTTCCCCCGCCTCCCCCCAAAAAATAATCAAAAACCTATGTAAATACTGCAACAAAATCAAAAAATGTGAAAAAGCTACGTAAATTTTCCCCATACTGTCAAAATCTATCAATTAAGAATTTAAAAAAACAGGTTTTTTCGGTGTTAGCATGTAGTAACTCTCTCGAAAAGGTTTAAAGTTTTCTTAAATAACACGAAATGTCATAAATAAAAACATTTGAGTAAGAACATTAGAATTACTACATGTTATATAAAAGTCCTCTTATCATATTGCATGCAACCGATGTAAGTTTAGTTACACAAAATGTGAAAAATACATTATATATTAGCATAAAAAAGAGTCCTTAAACTATCCTCAAATATTATAAATACTTTCTTAAAAGGTGTTGTAGCTTCTTATATCTTCTTATTTAGGCTTAAAAGGTCAAATAAGTTAGAGCCATATTCCTAGCAAACACCACTATAACCAAAACTACAGTACCTAGCTACATACAAAAGCAACATAAAATTCACTTGTTCGTCTGTTTGCAAGTCGTGCAAATATGCATATTATGTCAAATTGTAAATTGTTATCTCGCATATATCTTAAACTAAAATAATTTTGACTCACATGCCATTTATTAATAAAAAAAACATCCCAAAAATAAGAGGTTGATACGAACTATGACAAAAATAAAGAGGCCAGGACATGCTTCGTACTTCTTTTTAAATCAAAGACAAACCTTGGTGTGTTGACAGAAGAAGAACCTAAAATGCAATTACAAAACATACATTGATAAATATTACTTTAGTTTTGAAAAAAGAAAACGTTTTATTTATTCTAACTTATTGATGAATAACGTAGTCCTGATATCAAAAATGTTTGTCATACATAACAATAACAATAGAAGTGTTATCACTTTTAAAATTGACCAAAAAAAGTAAAAAATTATATTGATATTTCTTTTCGAATCATTTTCTCTAATTGAATTGAATCAGCTAAAAAGAATTTTTATTTTATTTTCCATAGCTAAGTGGCCATCATTTGTTGGAATAAAGAATGTTATCATCTACAGCTAGTTTTAATATTTTTCAATATTTTATCGGCAAATAAAAACCTAGGCATTAGGTTGTGAAATAGATGTATTATAGAGAGTGTTACAATGTGTTACACAAAGAACTTCATAATAAGGATATTTGAGCATTGAAAATAAAAAACAATTTTAACTGTGTGAGAAATAACTAAATACATAAGGTAAGTAATTTTACGTACATACAGGGCATGATAATACAGAACTTTATCATATGAGCAATATTCTCTTCGTTGAGTAGTGACTTTAATACACAAACATTAAAAGGCAATATTTATTCTTCTTGGAAGCAAGTCATTCAATCCTGTAGACAAGTTCTACCTATAACGACCACCTGTCTGAAATGGCGAATATTTATGGTTTCCTTGAGTGGCCGTTATAAAAAAAGGTTTGACTATAATCAACTATTCTTCTATATTTGATATGGTGAAAAGGATGCTTTTGCAAATCACTTATGTCCATCAGAAGGTATAGTGCACCATTTTTCGTTAAACTTTCGTTGACCTTTTGGAGTGCCGTTTTTGTTTCATCACTGTAACTGGTGTGAAGCAGCCATTCAGAAATACAGTTCAAAACTGCATGGTCTCTATTTTCTCTATTGAATATTTACTTGCTATTTTTGGCAATTTTTAGCAACACTTGGACGGTGTTTTATTTTTGACCTAATATCGTAGGTGTCCGGGACGGATTTACACTTTCACCACTTTGACGCTTGCCTAAGGAGAATTCGCCAATGCGATAATCCTGAGTATCCAAAACTAGTAATTGGTGTAAAAGCAACGCATAATTTTATTATAACCGTTTTAAAAGGTTCCTTCCCGCCCAGTACCCGGGTTATTAATTTAATCTCCAGTCAGGAGTGTTTGCTGAGGCTTCACTCTCCATCGATGTGCTTTGCCGAAGTACTATGATTTTCACGGTATTCAACTATATATTGCTGGATTTCCCTGATTTTGTTGCCTTCGATTCCTTTGTTTTCTGTAAAATCAATCATTTTCGCGGCCGGCGAAGTGTGGACTTTTGGACCCTGTTAAAATAAAAATTTACGAGGTCAGGAGGAATCTTGCCGATGTCGTCAAATTTCATACAATTCTGAAGTTCTTTCCGATTCAACATGTCTACCATAAGGGGACTAAGGAATCGTTTTGTACTGACTTGCAAAAGTAGGTGGCAGTTTCTGAGTTTGGAATCTATGATTGCAAAATGAAGATTAAGGATAAGTTGTTAAGAGGAAACATTGCTGAGGAACCTTTATGATTTGACCCAATGACAACCCTTTGAGGTACAGCTGTTTATTTTAATTCTATTGATCTCAGAGTGAGAAACAAAAGTTGCTTTGTATTATTGTGCTGGCAAGTGTCAACATAAAACTGTTTTGTTTCACTTTAAAAAAATTCAAATATGCTTTGTGTCAAATTCAAACGAGCTTTGTGTTGTCCCGGATTTCTTTTTTATTTGAGTTAACAAGAAATGTTCTAATAACACAATAAATGGAACAGCTTTTTTGATTAATAGATGTGTATTACAATCTGCTGATGTTTATCACTACTTTGTACGTCTGCTTTTTGTAGATTTAAAGCTTCTGACGATAGACACTTCCCGAAGGATTTTAAAACATGCTATGAAGTCTACAAAGAGAGCACTAGTTTTAGTAGAAAGACTTTAACAAGACTTTATAATGTTCTGGTTTAAATCTCTAGTGGAATATCGACATAATTCCGGGAAATGGTGTTAATTATATGCAATTAGTCTTTAATTAACCGACGCCGTTGGTGCAGGAACAAAGAGTCCGCTAAGTAGAGATGTCCGCCTTTTGGAAAGTTTTGCAATGTAAGCTCAAAATTTGAAGAAAATGAAATTTTGTATACGAAATATGTAACTCAAAAATTTTTTAATAATTTCAAGTCTGTCTTTAGGTGAGGATAAAGAAGTTTTTTCTTCTATATTAAAATCTTTCAAGTTTATTAATCTATCAATCATGGTCAGCGCTTCATGCGTGGTGATCTTCTCTTCAACGTCATCATTTTTAAAATCGCTATCACTCTCATCAGATGAAACCTCTTCTACATCAACCCAAGATTATTTAATATACTCTTTAGCAGTGAAAGATTTGGAATCTGTATGTTCTTTGAAAATTTCTTTGAACTCCTCATCGACAATATCTTCTTCATCTTCACTTGTTTCCTTAGTAAAACCACATTTAGCAAAGCAGTTTTGGATTGTGTCCGAAGTAACCTCTTCCCAAACTTTAGCGACCCAATCAATAGCATAGAGAACATAAATTTTCTTTGTAATTTCTGAAGCAAGTAAGTCCTCTTTAACACGGGCAATTTAAATTATTCCAGCATCAAGAGTTTGCAACCGAGATGTGGTATTTTTCGGTAAAAATACGATTTTTATGTTGCTAAACTTGTCTACCAATGACGGTGGATAAACAGTGGCGTTATCCAAAAACAAAATGACATTTCTTTTCTCTGTTTTCATTTGACGGTTTAACTTTTTCTCCGTCGGCACTTGAATGAAAATGCAACAGTTATTCTCTGTTTAGATTTCTTTCCGTTCTCAGCCAAACCTTTGTTGGGCAAGGCCTAAAAATAACACCCACTTTCATCCATATTTCATATAGCGCTATCAGCATATCCTTTAGTTCTTGTATTCATCCAAGATTTAATTGTAGTCGTGGAAACGTCGAGGGACTCGCCAGAAATTTGTTTTTCCTTTATACCATGACTCATTTTCCATTTATCCAACCAGCTTTCCAATACCTTGAAGCTATCCAGTTCTGGTCGATTAAAGATTGTTTGATATTCATTGCTTCTTCTTTGAGTAGAGGACCATTTACATAAATACCAGACGCTTCACTTTTTTTAAACCACATGTAAAGGACTTCGTTGATTGCTTTGAACTTTTGATGGAATGGCAGGCAGCATTTGTTCAGTTTTCCTGCTTCACGTTTTTTAAGTTAGCAGGAGCCATGATGATGACGAAAATATTGTTCATTCCAAAAATCATTCTAAAATCATAGTTTATTGTCCATAAAAAAAAATTATTCAGTAACACAATTAAAATTACTGGGGAAATGTACGAGGTCGACATACCCGTATTCATCGAAAAGAGGATATCATGTCTATATTAGCATCTGGAGCCCCTTCGTGGGGAAATTGTTACAATGCAGGCATGCATTTAACGAGGTGGACGGAAATGCAATAGCAATAATAAGAACTGATTCTTTACAAAACGAAAGCATTGTTGGATATGCCACAAAATATATCAAAAATATGTTTCATGCTCTTGAAAGTCCCGAACACTTCGATTACAGCTGAGGTTTGTGGAAAGAGGTGGATATGGTCTGGAAATACTAGTTATATATAAGTTTTATGGACAAAAAAAAATGATTGACTGGTTTGCGAAGAAAATTGAGGCTATAAAATTAACTTCAATATTAAAAGAACTAATCGTCAACCCGTGCAAAATCCACGAGATCGCCCGTCCCTTATATATCGCATTTCGTGCTTCCGCAACAGACAGAAAAAGAGACAGACGACAGCTATTATTATAGCGAAGATATATTCCTGGTGTAATTTTGCCGTTAGAAATTCGTATTTGATTGAGAATGTAGAATGACGACAATTCCAATCCCCACGACGGTTTAGGTTTAAAACGTTCAACAACTGTGGCAAATTTTTATCATCAAAGCATAAGTATTTCAGGTTATATGTCCAACGGACACTTTACGCTCACTTTCCTGGGCTTCAGCCGCCCGCCCCCCCCCCCACACACACTTTTTTGCTAAGTAATAATTTTTTATTTTCTGCAAATAGGTATCTATCGCTGCATGAAAATTGATGTTATCCAAACAGAGAACCTGAATGCTCTCTCACTAAATAATGCGACTTTTATGCAGTGACGCATACCAATATGCCGCAGTTGAAAGAGAAAAATAACAGAGCTTTTCTGAAGTCCAAGGTGTAGCCTTTTTACGTGCTTTGGCTTCCGTTGCGTTGGCTTGATGTAAGTAAAAACGCTTGTATGATCTGCTGTTTTCTTTCTTTTTATAATAACATAACAAAGAAAACAATATTTACATTTACTTTCTCTAAAGATACGATGCGCATTGACATAGCTACACGATCAAACAAAAAGATGTCTCACCTTTACCAAAATAAAGACATTTGTCAGGGTTAAAAAAAATTTCCCAACAATTAATTTTGTGTCAAAAGGTTTGATTCAACTCCAAAAAAGTTCCGAGCGTTTCCTTATTCTTTCTGTTTGAGAATGAGCGGGAAAGCAAATCTTGAAAGATGATGTCCGGTTCATGCTACCACAATATCTAATGTAGGAGCTTTACACAGTATAATAACTTGAATAAAGGACACTGAAAAAAGAAATTTAAAATGAATTTAACCAAAAGATTTTAAAACTTCGTAAAGCCATCTCGTACAATAAAATATATCGTAAAATTCCTAGAGTAGACATCTCCTAACGTATTTTTCAACAGCACAAAAGGCCACTCCACAACACATTTTATGCGCACTCTCTAAAATTTTCAAACTTTCTTTTTCCAAATCTTGAGACCATGAGTAATAAATACAAGAAATAGCGGAGAAAAGCAAAACTGACTTGAAGTATAAGAACTTTAATTAAACTTTCTTATAAAATTTGGCCACTTCTGACACTGGCTAAAGGTGAATTTCCATTTAAAAGCGAAAGTAGATCGGAACGGACAATTGTGGTTTCTGGATTATAAAAGTCGAAATATCAAAAAAAATCAATAATTAGTAGATAGCCAATCAAGTATTTTCTTGCTAAGTTCCGTTTTGCTTCGATCCATTATGCCCCAAGTGTAAATGTAGATGGATTTTTAGTTTAGTTAACATTAACGCGCTAATAAAATGAAAAATAACCGTAAACCAACGTAGACAAAAACCAACATCATAAGACGCGATGGTTAACTTGGGCTTCAACTTGTCCAAACCTAAACAGGGAAAAAAGACACAATTCACTTGAGAAAATTAACATATCGGCCTTGCAGCATATTGCGAAAATATTGCAGCATATTATTGCCACAATATGGTTAGGTATAATATATATTGATATAGTGTGAATTTATTGATACAAATCAAAAATAAACATCTCATGTTCTGTAAATAGATTTCGGTTATTTTATTGAAATCAGAACAAACGAATTTAATTAAACAAAACAACTATATTATAATTGTTTATCAATAAATTGTAGGTTGTTTTCACACTATATTATGACGGCAGGATGGGGTCAATACAGAACAGAGTATTTCAAATACTCAAAAATGTCTATATAATAATACAGAGACTGTGTCCGTCTGTCTGTCTGTAACAGGCAAAGTGGATTATGTTCTTTGCAATTTTTTTAAAAGCGTCTATAATTCATTCCCTATAAAAATGTTCTGTACTTTATAAACGTTTTATTTACGATTATAATTGGCTAGAATGTGAAAAAATAAAGTGATTTCATTAGTTAAGAATTTATTGCTTGCTAATTCAAATTTACCGCAGAATATTTTAAAGACACTGCAGAATATGTCAAATACACTGCAGAAGATTTCAAATACACAGCAGAAGATTTTAAATACACAGCAGAAGATTTCAAATACACAGCAGAAGATTTCAAATACACAGCAGAATATGTCAAATACACTGCAGAAGATTTCAAATACACAGCAGAAGATTTCAAATACACAGCAGAAGATTTCAAATACACAGCAGAAGATTTCAAATACACAGCAGAAGATTTCAAATACACTGCAGAAGATTTCAAATACACAGCAGAAGATTTCAAATACACTGCAGAAGATTTCAAATACACTGCAGAAATTTCAAATACACTGCAGAAGATTTCAAATACACTGCAGAAGATTTCAAATACACTGCAGAAGATTTCAAATACACTGCAGAAGATTTCAAATACACTGCAGAAGATTTCAAATACACAGCAGAAGATTTCAAATACACAGCAGAAGATTTCAAATACACAGCAGAAGATTTCAAATACACAGCAGAAGATTTCAAATACACAGCAGAAGATTTCAAATACACAGCAGAAGATTTTAAATACACAGCAGAAGATTTTAAATACACAGCAGAAGATTTCAAATACACAGCAGAAGATTTCAAATACACAGCAGAATATGTCAAATACACTGCAGAAGATTTCAAATACACAGCAGAAGATTTCAAATACACTGCAGAAGATTTCAAATACACAGCAGAAGATTTCAAATACACAGCAGAAGATTTTAAATACACAGCAGAAGATTTCAAATACACAGCAGAAGATTTCAAATACACAGCAGAAGATTTCAAATACACAGCAGAAGATTTCAAATACACAGCAGAAGATTTCAAATACACAGCAGAAGATTTCAAATACACAGCAGAAGATTTCAAATACACTGCAGAAGATTTCAAATACACAGCAGAAGATTTCAAATACACAGCAGAAGATTTCAAATACACAGCAGAAGATTTCAAATACACTGCAGAATATTTCAAATACACAGCAGAATATGTCAAATACACTGCAGAAGATTTTAAATACACAGCAAAAGATTTCAAATACACAGCAGAAGATTTTAAATACACAGCAGAAGATTTCAAATACACAGCAGAAGATTTCAAATACACAGCAGAATATGTCAAATACACTGCAGAATATGTCAAATACACTGCAGAATATGTCAAATACACTGCAGAAGATTTCAAATACACAGCAGAAGATTTCAAATACACAGCAGAAGATTTCAAATACACAGCAGAAGATTTCAAATACACTGCAGAAGATTTCAAATACACAGCAGAATATGTCAAATACACAGCAGAAGATTTCAAATACACTGCAGCAGATTTCAAATACACAGCAGAAGATTTCAAATACACAGCAGAAGATTTCAAATACACAGCAGAAGATTTCAAATACACAGCAGAAGATTTCAAATACACAGCAGAAGATTTCAAATACACTGCAAAAGATTTTAAATACACAGCAGAATATGTCAAATACACTGCAGAAGATTTCAAATACACTGCAGAAGATTTCAAATACACAGCAGAAGATTTCAAATACACTGCAGAAGATTTCAAATACACAGCAGAATATGTCAAATACACAGCAGAAGATTTCAAATACACTGCAGCAGATTTCAAATACACAGCAGAAGATTTCAAATACACAGCAGAAGATTTCAAATACACAGCAGAAGATTTTAAATACACAGCAGAAGATTTCAAATACACTGCAGAAGATTTCAAATACACAGCAGAATATGTCAAATACAATGCAGAAGATTTCAAATACACAGCAGAAGATTTCAAATACACAGCAGAAGATTTCAAATACACAGCAGAAGATTTCAAATACACTGCAGAATATGTCAAATACACTGCAGAAGATTTCAAATACACAGCAGAAGATTTCAAATACACTGCAGAAGATTTCAAATACACAGCAGAATATGTCAAATACACAGCAGAAGATTTCAAATACACTGCAGCAGATTTCAAATACACAGCAGAATATGTCAAATACACTGCAGAAGATTTCAAATGCACAGCAGAAGATTTCAAATACACAGCAGAAGATTTCAAATACACAGCAGAAGATGTCGACTTTTCTTTTTCCAAAGTTTAACAAAAGTTAGTGGTTTTGGCGGACGGTGTCAATGAATGTGGCTGGTGTCTTGCAGGAGGCAGGGGATGCTTACTCAAGGGCCCGCACCAGATCCCAAGCATGAGTGAATTTCACCAATCCTCATGTTTCCACATTCATAGGTGTTTGTTTCAGTACAGTCGAAATCCATTAGCTTTCCGGTTATCCCTGTAAAGGGGAGAATGCAGAAGTTCTCCAGTGGCTTCTTATTCTTTGGAGAGAAACCTCCTTTTTTTTCATTAAACTTTCCGTCTTAAAAGACTAGTTTTATCTGCATTTCGATGTAGTTACTCCTATTCTTCAAATACACTGCAGAAGATTTCAAATACACAGCAGAATATGTCAAATACACAGCAGAAGATTTCAAATACACAGCAGAAGATTTCAAATACACAGCAGAAGATTTCAAATACACAGCAGAATATGTCAAATACACAGCAGAAGATTTCAAATACACTGCAGAAGATTTCAAATACACAGCAGAAGATTTCAAATACACTGCAGAAGATTTCAAATACACAGCAGAAGATTTCAAATACACAGCAGAGGATTTCAAATACACTGCAGAAGATTTTAAATACACAGCAGAATATGTCAAATACAATGCAGAAGATTTCAAATACACAGCAGAAGATTTCAAATACACAGCAGAATATTTCAAATACACAGCAGAAGATTTCAAATACACAGCAGAAGATTTCAAATACACTGCAGAAGATTTCAAATACACTGCAGAAGATTTTAAATACACAGCAGAATATGTCAAATACACTGCAGAAGATTTCAAATACACAGCAGAAGATTTCAAATACACTGCAGAAGATTTCAAATACACAGCAGAATATGTCAAATACACAGCAGAAGATTTCAAATACACTGCAGCAGATTTCAAATACACAGCAGAAGATTTCAAATACACAGCAGAAGATTTCAAATACACAGCAGAAGATTTCAAATACACAGCAGAAGATTTCAAATACACAGCAGAATATGTCAAATACACAGCAGAAGATTTCAAATACACTGCAGCAGATTTCAAATACACAGCAGAAGATTTCAAATACACAGCAGAAGATTTCAAATACACTGCAGAAGATTTTAAATACACAGCAGAATATGTCAAATACACTGCAGAAGATTTCAAATACACAGCAGAATATGTCAAATACACAGCAGAAGATTTCAAATACACAGCAGAAGATTTCAAATACACAGCAGAATATGTCAAATACACAGCAGAAGATTTCAAATACACTGCAGCAGATTTCAAATACACAGCAGAAGATTTCAAATACACAGCAGAAGATTTCAAATACACAGCAGAAGATTTCAAATACACAGCAGAAGATTTTAAATACACTGCAGAAGATTTTAAATACACAGCAGAATATGTCAAATACACTGCAGAAGATTTCAAATACACAGCAGAAGATTTCAAATACACAGCAGAAGATTTCAAATACACAGCAGAAGATTTCAAATACACTGCAGAAGATTTCAAATACACAGCAGAATATGTCAAATACACAGCAGAAGATTTCAAATACACTGCAGCAGATTTCAAATACACAGCAGAAGATTTCAAATACACAGCAGAAGATTTCAAATACACAGCAGAAGATTTCAAATACACAGCAGAAGATTTCAAATACACAGCAGAAGATTTCAAATACACAGCAAAAGATTTTAAATACACAGCAAAAGATTTTAAATACACAGCAGAATATGTCAAATACACTGCAGAAGATTTCAAATACACAGCAGAAGATTTCAAATACACAGCAGAAGATTTCAAATACACAGCAGAAGATTTCAAATACACTGCAGAAGATTTCAAATACACAGCAGAAGATTTCAAATACACAGCAGAAGATTTTAAATACACAGCAGAAGATTTCAAATACACAGCAGAAGATTTCAAATACACAGCAGAAGATTTCAAATACACAGCAGAAGATTTCAAATACACAGCAGAAGATTTCAAATACACAGCAGAAGATTTCAAATACACAGCAGAAGATTTCAAATACACTGCAGAAGATTTCAAATACACAGCAGAAGATTTCAAATACACAGCAGAAGATTTCAAATACACAGCAGAAGATTTCAAATACACTGCAGAATATTTCAAATACACAGCAGAATATGTCAAATACACTGCAGAAGATTTTAAATACACAGCAAAAGATTTCAAATACACAGCAGAAGATTTTAAATACACAGCAGAAGATTTCAAATACACAGCAGAAGATTTCAAATACACAGCAGAATATGTCAAATACACTGCAGAATATGTCAAATACACTGCAGAATATGTCAAATACACTGCAGAAGATTTCAAATACACAGCAGAAGATTTCAAATACACAGCAGAAGATTTCAAATCACAGCAGACGATTTCAAATACACAGCAGAAGATTTCAAATACACTGCAGAAGATTTCAAATACACAGCAGAATATGTCAAATACACAGCAGAAGATTTCAAATACACTGCAGCAGATTTCAAATACACAGCAGAAGATTTCAAATACACAGCAGAAGATTTCAAATACACAGCAGAAGATTTCAAATACACAGCAGAAGATTTCAAATACACAGCAGAAGATTTCAAATACACAGCAAAAGATTTTAAATACACAGCAGAATATGTCAAATACACTGCAGACGATTTCAAATACACTGCAGAAGATTTCAAATACACAGCAGAAGATTTCAAATACACTGCAGAAGATTTCAAATACACAGCAGAATATGTCAAATACACAGCAGAAGATTTCAAATACACTGCAGCAGATTTCAAATACACAGCAGAAGATTTCAAATACACAGCAGAAGATTTCAAATACACAGCAGAAGATTTTAAATACACAGCAGAAGATTTCAAATACACTGCAGAAGATTTCAAATACACAGCAGAATATGTCAAATACAATGCAGAAGATTTCAAATACACAGCAGAAGATTTCAAATACACAGCAGAAGATTTCAAATACACAGCAGAAGATTTCAAATACACTGCAGAAGATTTTAAATACACAGCAGAATATGTCAAATACACTGCAGAAGATTTCAAATACACAGCAGAAGATTTCAAATACACTGCAGAAGATTTCAAATACACAGCAGAATATGTCAAATACACAGCAGAAGATTTCAAATACACAGCAGAAGATTTCAAATACACAGCAGAAAAAGTTTAACAAAAGTTAGTGGTTTTGGCGGACGGTGTCAATGAATGTGGCTGGTGTCTTGCAGGAGGCAGGGGATGCTTACTCAAGGGCCCGCACCAGATCCCAAGCATGAGTGAATTTCACCAATCCTCATGTTTCCACATTCATAGGTGTTTGTTTCAGTACAGTCGAAATCCATTAGCTTTCCGGTTATCCCTGTAAAGGGGAGAATGCAGAAGTTCTCCAGTGGCTTCTTATTCTTTGGAGAGAAACCTCCTTTTTTTTCATTAAACTTTCCGTCTTAAAAGACTAGTTTTATCTGCATTTCGATGTAGTTACTCCTATTCTTCAAATACACTGCAGAAGATTTCAAATACACAGCAGAATATGTCAAATACACAGCAGAAGATTTCAAATACACAGCAGAAGATTTCAAATACACAGCAGAAGATTTCAAATACACAGCAGAATATGTCAAATACACAGCAGAAGATTTCAAATACACTGCAGAAGATTTCAAATACACAGCAGAAGATTTCAAATACACTGCAGAAGATTTCAAATACACAGCAGAAGATTTCAAATACACAGCAGAAGATTTCAAATACACTGCAGAAGATTTTAAATACACAGCAGAATATGTCAAATACAATGCAGAAGATTTCAAATACACAGCAGAAGATTTCAAATACACAGCAGAAGATTTCAAATACACTGCAGAAGATTTTAAATACACAGCAGAATATGTCAAATACACTGCAGAAGATTTCAAATACACAGCAGAAGATTTCAAATACACAGCAGAAGATTTCAAATACACAGCAGAATATGTCAAATACACAGCAGAATATGTCAAATACACAGCAGAAGATTTCAAATACACTGCAGCAGATTTCAAATACACAGCAGAAGATTTCAAATACACAGCAGAAGATTTCAAAAACACAGCAGAAGATTTCAAATACACAGCAGAAGATTTCAAATACACAGCAGAATATGTCAAATACACAGCAGAAGATTTCAAATACACTGCAGCAGATTTCAAATACACAGCAGAAGATTTCAAATACACAGCAGAAGATTTCAAATACACTGCAGAAGATTTTAAATACACAGCAGAATATGTCAAATACACTGCAGAAGATTTCAAATACACAGCAGAAGATTTCAAATACACAGCAGAAGATTTCAAATACACAGCAGAAGATTTCAAATACACAGCAGAATATGTCAAATACACAGCAGAAGATTTCAAATACACTGCAGCAGATTTCAAATACACAGCAGAAGATTTCAAATACACAGCAGAAGATTTCAAATACACAGCAGAAGATTTCAAATACACAGCAGAAGATTTTAAATACACTGCAGAAGATTTTAAATACACAGCAGAATATGTCAAATACACTGCAGAAGATTTCAAATACACAGCAGAAGATTTCAAATACACAGCAGAAGATTTCAAATACACAGCAGAAGATTTCAAATACACTGCAGAAGATTTCAAATACACAGCAGAATATGTCAAATACACAGCAGAAGATTTCAAATACACTGCAGCAGATTTCAAATACACAGCAGAAGATTTCAAATACACAGCAGAAGATTTCAAATACACAGCAGAAGATTTCAAATACACAGCAGAAGATTTCAAATACACAGCAGAAGATTTCAAATACACAGCAAAAGATTTTAAATACACAGCAAAAGATTTTAAATACACAGCAGAATATGTCAAATACACTGCAGAAGATTTCAAATACACAGCAGAAGATTTCAAATACACAGCAGAAGATTTCAAATACACAGCAGAAGATTTCAAATACACAGCAGAATATGTCAAATACACTGCAGAATATGTCAAATACACTGCAGAATATGTCAAATACACTGCAGAAGATTTCAAATACACAGCAGAAGATTTCAAATACACAGCAGAAGATTTCAAATCACAGCAGACGATTTCAAATACACAGCAGAAGATTTCAAATACACTGCAGAAGATTTCAAATACACAGCAGAATATGTCAAATACACAGCAGAAGATTTCAAATACACTGCAGCAGATTTCAAATACACAGCAGAAGATTTCAAATACACAGCAGAAGATTTCAAATACACAGCAGAAGATTTCAAATACACAGCAGAAGATTTCAAATACACAGCAGAAGATTTCAAATACACAGCAAAAGATTTTAAATACACAGCAGAATATGTCAAATACACTGCAGACGATTTCAAATACACTGCAGAAGATTTCAAATACACAGCAGAAGATTTCAAATACACTGCAGAAGATTTCAAATACACAGCAGAATATGTCAAATACACAGCAGAAGATTTCAAATACACTGCAGCAGATTTCAAATACACAGCAGAAGATTTCAAATACACAGCAGAAGATTTCAAATACACAGCAGAAGATTTCAAATACACAGCAGAAGATTTTAAATACACAGCAGAAGATTTCAAATACACTGCAGAAGATTTCAAATACACAGCAGAATATGTCAAATACAATGCAGAAGATTTCAAATACACAGCAGAAGATTTCAAATACACAGCAGAAGATTTCAAATACACAGCAGAAGATTTCAAATACACTGCAGAAGATTTTAAATACACAGCAGAATATGTCAAATACACTGCAGAAGATTTCAAATACACAGCAGAAGATTTCAAATACACTGCAGAAGATTTCAAATACACAGCAGAATATGTCAAATACACAGCAGAAGATTTCAAATACACTGCAGCAGATTTCAAATACACAGCAGAAGATTTCAAATACACAGCAGAAGATTTCAAATACACAGCAGAAGATTTTAAATACACTGCAGAAGATTTTAAATACACAGCAGAATATGTCAAATACACTGCAGAAGATTTCAAATGCACAGCAGAAGATTTCAAATACACAGCAGAAGATTTCAAATACACAGCAGAAGATGTCGACTTTTCTTTTTCCAAAGTTTAACAAAAGTTAGTGGTTTTGGCGGACGGTGTCAATGAATGTGGCTGGTGTCTTGCAGGAGGCAGGGGATGCTTACTCAAGGGCCCGCACCAGATCCCAAGCATGAGTGAATTTCACCAATCCTCATGTTTCCACATTCATAGGTGTTTGTTTCAGTACAGTCGAAATCCATTAGCTTTCCGGTTATCCCTGTAAAGGGGAGAATGCAGAAGTTCTCCAGTGGCTTCTTATTCTTTGGAGAGAAACCTCCTTTTTTTTCATTAAACTTTCCGTCTTAAAAGACTAGTTTTATCTGCATTTCGATGTAGTTACTCCTATTCTTCAAATACACTGCAGAAGATTTCAAATACACAGCAGAATATGTCAAATACACAGCAGAAGATTTCAAATACACAGCAGAAGATTTCAAATACACAGCAGAAGATTTCAAATACACAGCAGAATATGTCAAATACACAGCAGAAGATTTCAAATACACTGCAGAAGATTTCAAATACACAGCAGAAGATTTCAAATACACTGCAGAAGATTTCAAATACACAGCAGAAGATTTCAAATACACAGCAGAAGATTTCAAATACACTGCAGAAGATTTTAAATACACAGCAGAATATGTCAAATACAATGCAGAAGATTTCAAATACACAGCAGAAGATTTCAAATACACAGCAGAAGATTTCAAATACACAGCAGAAGATTTCAAATACACTGCAGAAGATTTTAAATACACAGCAGAATATGTCAAATACACTGCAGAAGATTTCAAATACACAGCAGAAGATTTCAAATACACTGCAGAAGATTTCAAATACACAGCAGAATATGTCAAATACACAGCAGAAGATTTCAAATACACTGCAGCAGATTTCAAATACACAGCAGAAGATTTCAAATACACAGCAGAAGATTTCAAATACACAGCAGAAGATTTCAAATACACAGCAGAAGATTTCAAATACACAGCAGAATATGTCAAATACACAGCAGAAGATTTCAAATACACTGCAGCAGATTTCAAATACACAGCAGAAGATTTCAAATACACAGCAGAAGATTTCAAATACACTGCAGAAGATTTTAAATACACAGCAGAATATGTCAAATACACTGCAGAAGATTTCAAATACACAGCAGAAGATTTCAAATACACAGCAGAAGATTTCAAATACACAGCAGAAGATTTCAAATACACAGCAGAATATGTCAAATACACAGCAGAAGATTTCAAATACACTGCAGCAGATTTCAAATACACAGCAGAAGATTTCAAATACACAGCAGAAGATTTCAAATACACAGCAGAAGATTTCAAATACACAGCAGAAGATTTTAAATACACTGCAGAAGATTTTAAATACACAGCAGAATATGTCAAATACACTGCAGAAGATTTCAAATACACAGCAGAAGATTTCAAATACACAGCAGAAGATTTCAAATACACAGCAGAAGATTTCAAATACACTGCAGAAGATTTCAAATACACAGCAGAATATGTCAAATACACAGCAGAAGATTTCAAATACACTGCAGCAGATTTCAAATACACAGCAGAAGATTTCAAATACACAGCAGAAGATTTCAAATACACAGCAGAAGATTTCAAATACACAGCAGAAGATTTCAAATACACAGCAGAAGATTTCAAATACACAGCAAAAGATTTTAAATACACAGCAAAAGATTTTAAATACACAGCAGAATATGTCAAATACACTGCAGAAGATTTCAAATACACAGCAGAAGATTTCAAATACACAGCAGAAGATTTCAAATACACAGCAGAAAATTTCAAATACACAGCAGAAGATTTCAAATACACTGCAGCAGATTTCAAATACACAGCAGAAGATTTCAAATACACAGCAGAAGATTTCAAATACACAGCAGAAGATTTTAAATACACAGCAGAATATGTTTCAAATACACAGCAGAAGATTTCAAATACACTGCAGGATTTCAAATACACAGCAGAAGATTTCAAATACACAGCAGAATATTTCAAATACAAGCAGAAGATTTCAAAATACACAGCAGAAGATTTCAAATACACTGCAGAAGATTTCAAATACACTGCAGAAGATTTCAAATACACAGCAGAAGATTTCAAATACACAGCAGAAGATGATTCAAATACACAGCAGAAGATTTCAAATACACTGCAGCAGATTTCAAATACACAGCAGAAGATTTCAAATACACAGCAGAAGATTTCAAATACACAGCAGAAGATTTCAAATACACAGCAGAAGATTTCAAATACACAGCAGAAGATTTCAAATACACAGCAAAAGATTTTAAATACACAGCAAAAGATTTCAAATACACAGCAGAAGATTTCAAATACACTGCAGAAGATTTCAAATACACAGCAGAAGATTTCAAATACACTGCAGAAGATTTTAAATACACAGCAGAATATGTCAAATACAATGCAGAAGATTTCAAATACACAGCAGAAGATTTCAAATACACAGCAGAAGATTTCAAATACACAGCAGAAGATTTCAAATACACTGCAGAAGATTTTAAATACACAGCAGAATATGTCAAATACACTGCAGAAGATTTCAAATACACAGCAGAAGATTTCAAATACACTGCAGAAGATTTCAAATACACAGCAGAAGATGTCAAATACACAGCAGAAGATTTCAAATACACTGCAGAAGATTTCAAATACCAGCAGAAGATTTCAAATACACAGCAGAAGATTTCAAATACACAGCAGAAGATTTCAAATACACAGCAGAAGATTCAAATACACAGCAGAAGATTTCCAAATACACAGCAGAAGATTTCAAATACACTGCAGCAGATTTCAAATACACAGCAGAAGATTTCAAATACACAGCAGAAGATTTCAAATACACTGCAGAAGATTTCAAATACACAGCAGAAATATGTCAAATACACTGCAGAAGATTTTCAAATACACAGCAGAAGATTTCAAATACACAGCAGAAGATTTCAAATACACAGCAGAAGATTTCAAATACACAGCAGAATATGTCAAATACACAGCAGAAGATTTCAAATACACGCAGCAGATTTCAAATACACAGCAGAAATTTCAAATACACAGCAGAAGATTCAAATACACAGCAGAAGATTTCAAATACACAGCAGAA
>JASGCC010002460.1:0-28269 GCA_030067915.1 Hydractinia echinata
ATGGCTGTTTTGCCAGTAAAGAAAGAAATAGATGATGTAAATGCAGATTCTGGTAAAACACAAAGCAAGAATCTTCTAAACCAATTTTGGAATTTGGCTTCTCTGGATGATTCGATGAGGATTACATCAGTTGTAAATGTTATTACTGAATTAAAATCTTCTGGGAAAAAGGTATATTGTAAAGTGTTTTTTGTGGTTGACTATGTTTTTCTTTAAAAAATGTTGGTATACATAATTTAAGAAAAAACAATCTGAAGCATGACTAAAAAAACCCTATTTTGAATGAAACACTTGTTTGTGAAAGGAAAGATTACAGTCAAATCTGTGTTGACCCTGATAGAATTACCACTTCTTGTTAAAGGGAATAAGTCCCAGAATATTAGGAATATATGCAGAGTAGATGTCTTATATACTTTCTTCATATTTAATAGTTTATCCAGTATGTAATAATGTATTGAAAGTTACATCTATTCAGTATAAATAAATAGAGAACATTTAATTATCAAAGATGCTTGATCATTAGAATGATTAGAATGATTAGATATATAATGATCAGTAGCCAAAAAAACCCATCAAAGACACTTGATCATTAGAATGATGGTTACCTGCCTAAGACGACCACCCTAGGGACAACTGCCATTCTTTTTAGGCTGATCTTGATTACACAGTACAAAGATTGGTGAAGGGCTTGAGTTCCTCAAGAAAAGCTGCACGCCAGGGTTATGCTACAGCTCTTACTCACATCTTAAAAGAATTTCAAGATGTAACTACAGACACTATTTTGGAATTAATGTCAAAACATTTAGCAGTCACTGGAGCGCTGAAAGGACATGTTAGTATATTCTCTATTACCAAAAATGAGCATTAAATCGTTTAAGCAATGGAATTTTCACTGTGTGAAAATTAACTGAACAATAGATTGTAAGGTAGAAATAATTAATTTTGCTAAGTGAAGCACGGTTATACGCATAAGTTAATATATGCGTATATATGATCGCATACACAGTTATATTAACTTATGCGTGCCTGGTTGTTTTTTTGTGCTGAAGTTGTTTCTTGTTGTTCAAAGAAATATAAAAAATAATTCCACGTGTATTTTTTACAGAAATGTTTTCTAGAGTTAAAAAAGAAGACATTAAGAAAGCCCTCTTATTTTGAGTGTTCTACATGCATTTATTTGTCCCTTGTAATGTTTTATGCCTCTGTAAAGAAAACTATTATGTTACTGTTGTAAATTATTAATTTATTTTCAGGAAGAGCGAGATAATTACTTCGGACAAATTTTTGGATTTCTTGCAATATGCAAAGCAAAAGTTGCAGAAGATACTGTGAGTATTAATTGAATGTAGTTTGGCTATTTCGTAAATAAACATAAGTCCTTAATTTTTTACACAATTTTCAAAATTAAAAAAACTATTATTATTATTATACAGGGAGCGAATTAACTGTAAATAAATCGATAGCGAATTTTTTTTTTCGATTTCGCGATCTGATTTTGTTAAAATGCGATATATTTTTGATGCTTTCACCATAAGTTTAATGGTCTAATCGCTACCTCAATAATCACTTACTTTATATATTTCAAGATTTCAGCTTTTTAGGTTATAATGACTTTCAAAATTGATGCTACGCTCCCTTTTTCATTCACGTAGCTGAACAAACACGCATCGCCAAATCGCTACCATATTTAAATTTGTTTGGAACTGAAATATATAAGTTACACAATAAAACTTTAAGTAATCATTCAAAACAACTGTTGTGAGAATCAAACAATATGGTGGACTGACGTATATGCTTTGCGATTTTTGAATTTTCTTTTACATCCATGATATAATATGAAAAACTTATAATTTTAAGCTCGCGATTTTTTATTTAATGAGCATTTTGAGATCGCTAGTCCATTAAAACCGATCGCGAATTGCGATTCGCGATCCCTTAATTCGATCGTTGTTATAAGTTTTTAGCTGTCTGACAAGGAGCACCTTGTCAAGGAACAAAATGTATTCTGTAATTTTGCCAGGTAAAGGATTTTGCAGAAATGGGGAATTATAAGTTCAGTGGTATATGTTTATCATCAACTTTTTTTAATCTATTTTAATTTAATTTTTAAATGTGAAAACTGTCTAGTGTGGGGATCCTGCTGCGTTTTCGCTTTTTCACCTACAAAACCGAGGGAAAGCGAGATGATTTGCTTTTAGAAAAGTGCTAATAAAGTGCATAATTTTGCATTCAATTTCCATATGTCGTAAGTTTTTCATCTTAATCATACTGAGGTGATCCTGATTTAAATATTCGAGACCCAAGTTTTCACTACCTGGTTTTGCTTTTACTTTTTTCTTTTACTTAAAGAAGTTATTATTTCTTAAAAAAGTTTTTTTTAAAAAGTTCACAACACAATATTTTTTGAATAAACTGATCATAGTTGTGGTTCTTTGTTAAGCGCATAATTCAATTTTAAAAAAGCTTACACCTTCCAAAGTATTATTTTGATGTTTAATAGCTCTAGAACAATTTTTTGATTTTAAAAGTGGCATCTGAATCTAAACTCAAAGTTGAAGTGTCGTGTAATTCTTATCAAAAAGTCCTTATGTTATTCAGACATCTTCTGGTGTAAAATCAATTATGGAAAAGTTGGTTGTTCTCATGAAAAAGAAAAGTTATATTCAGGAAATATGTGGGAAAGCAATATGCGATGTTTTAAGCTCAGTAAGATATGATTTTTTTTAATTTGGTTTAAATATGTGATAAAAATATGGTTTTTAAATTCAACTAAATTATAACACGATTTTTACAGTAATCCTATTTCTCCAACCTTAGATTAACTACGATGTCTTTACAGAACAAGTGGAATCAACTTTAAAATCTATTTTACAGAAGGGATGGGCTTCTTGTACGCCTGAAGAATTTACGATCTTGTTAACTATAGAAAATCAGTTTAAGGTTAGGATGGATAGTAAAATATTTCTTGCATACTTGTTTGTCCTAAGTAGTTGCAAAGTTTAATTAAAAATCATATTCATAAATTTTTCACACATGGTTTGATAATACTGGTTGTGTATAGTGTTGGGACAACAGCTCCTGTGCACCATATTCTTTTCTGTAATTTGTTTACCCATTAGAATGTAGTGGGTTGGGCACCTTTTTATTTCTCTTATTAGTGAATTCGGCCAGTATATCATTATGCGTTTTTGTGCCTTTTTTTATAAATAATATAAATAATTGGAAGTTATAAAAGCTGTCATGAAAAGGATAGAAGTGCGATAAAAACATAAAAATTAAAAATTATCATAAGTTATGATCCTAACGTAAAGTAACTGCATAATGGTATCTATATTAATTTGTCTTTCTCTTTTAGACCGATTTACCCAAAAAATATTTTAGGCAACACTGGAATAAGTCGAGTTTACTGCACAAAGACAATTACACAAATCTTTCAAAAGTTTTAATGGTGAGGAGTTTACACCAGTTTGTGAACAACCATTTGTTATGATTTCGATAGTTAATCTTGTCATCATTTACAGGACACATCAAACACTGCCCATCCTCATGTTCACATTTTGTGGGATCACATCACTGAACATTTTGTGTCAGATGCATCAGTAGATAAATTTCAAATATTCTGGAAAATCGTTGTGGAAGGTTTGTCATTTTAAAACGTGTTTGCAAATGTGAAAAATGCACCAAAATTAGCACATTTACCATGCATGAAAATTTTATGCAGAGAAACCAAACTTTTAGAAATAAATTACAGAACATACCAATTTGCTATATGATTACCTTAGTATGAATAAGATAGTATAGAACTTGCACTGAATAAAAATCTTGATGCTCTTTTTAGATGGACTACTAGAATCTACGCACAAAAGAAAATTTTTAGCTCTAAACGTTATGCTGAAGTTCTTACCAAAAATCTCTGCACAGCAGGTAATGTTGCAGTGGGTGGACCAATACAATAATCATAGTGAAATCTCCTTAACCAGTTACATTTTTCATCACGAATTAGCCTCAGTCTCATAAAGGATCAATTTTCAAAGTATTTTGAATACTCTGTAGTTTGAAGGCTGTTGCAGACAAAATAGCTTTTTGTGCATGCTGCCTATGTAAAAATTTTTCTACTTTAGGTGAATGTAATTCTCAGTGCACAGTTGCTTCGTTGTATCATTAACAGTTGTCAATCAAAAGAAAACTACTTGTTCAATGCTGTCAAAGATGTGGTATGTAAATAAGACTACCTGATAATTTTCACTTGTTATAAGACACTTTAAAAGTTCTAGCTTTATTTTTTTCAGTGGTGAACCTGGTAACTAAGAATGCTTGTTTTTGTGCGCAGGTCTTTGAAGAATAAAGATTTTAATAACTGTTTTTTAGAAATACTCTGTTTGGCAATAAACACATTTTTTTGGCAAATAAATTAATTTTATGCCTATCAATGTATAAAAAGAAAATTTGATGCTTAAAATAGGATTCGCAATTTTAAATGATTTTTGATATATCATGTCAAATTTTATTTTGTTTTATTAGTTACGAAAGATTCCAGAAGAAGTTGAGAAAAACAATGATGCTAATGTAAAATTGTGCGTCATAAAACGACTAGTTGGCAGGTTAGTTTTATCTTTTGCAGTAGTTTAAATAAATAATGTAGCTAAGAAAGTTTTAGTTTTAGTTTTTATTTCAATATTTTATTTTCTATAATAAATTGAGACATGTTACTGTTTTTTCTTCCAGCAATGGCCATATTTGTTTTGATTCCATTACCCATGTAAGAACAGTTGAACAGTTGACCATCAAGGTGAGAGATGTAAATACCTTATGTTTTTAAATTGTTTAGGTAAAAAAAATACATTTACAAAAGTTGGTATTGATTTTCATGGTTGATTGTTTTCCAAAAAATTTATGGGTTTTAATTTTCATGAATGAAGTAAATATCACTGTTGCGGAAAAGTTTTTTTTTAATAATATACCACTTACATCACATATCTGTGGAGCACTTACCCGCCCGACCTGCCGTTCAACGTCAGGTATCCCTGCAGGTTTAGTTTTAATATTGATTGACAATTTAGCATTGTATTTTTTCAGGGCATCGTATATCAAGTATTATAACTGCTAAAAATGCTGTTCTGTCTTCATTTTAGATGAAATCTGGTTTCGTTGAATACTTTAATTGGCTCAAGAGTGTTTTTGTTTCTGGATCAACTGCAGATGAGGAGGATGATGATGAGCAGGAAGAGGAGGAGGAGGCTAAAGAAAACAATAAAATGACAAAGTGCGTAATTTAGAAATAGTTTTAGAATTATAATTAATCAAAGTAATAAAATGGTTTCATTCATTTTCTGTTAAAAGGCGACTCACAAATCAAAAAATGTAGTTCAGGTTGATGTTAAAATTTACCCACTTCTTTCTCCTGAAAGTGTCAAAATGTGTAGCTAGTTGAACATCAATATTTAATTTCATAACCGCTCGCACATACCACAATTATTTTGCTACTACAAGTATACATGCAGCCCCTTATGTTTTTTACAGACCTTTATCAATATCCTGTATCTAAACTTTTACTGTTAGAACAAACATTTGCTGGGTTAGGATCATTCATATATTTGTTGTTCAGATATAGTTCTCATTGCATGTGAAGAAAGAATCAAATCTAAATAGACGCATTCATTTTTTAATCAAACATGAGGAATATTTTAAGAATAATTGGCAGACTGATTTTTTAAAGAAAAGAAAAGAAAAAAAATAATTTTTTGGTTTTTCACAATGTGTCTATACGAATAAAACATCAACATTAAACATATTGCCATGCTAAGATAAATCTTATGTCTCTGTCCAGATCTCCTAACAAGTTTTGAATCACTTCATATATAGTATGCTAAGATAAATATGCTAAGAACAATCTTAGCTTAAAAATTGATAAAATAATATTCTTATAAAAAAGATCGTATAAAAAAAGGAAACAAGGAGGTAAAATCTAACTGTCAGATTGATATTCAGAATACATTTTCAATTTGTGTATGTCATCCCTAAAGTGGTAAGGTGGTTAACACAATTAAAGAAATTAACAAATCTATTTTTATTTTGCACAATTCTAAAGGGTCCATTTTTTTCAACTTAGGAAACAGTTACAAATACCACATGTACCAACGACACTTACCAGGGCTGAAAAAACAATTGATATCTGGCCACGAACACCGCCACATTAGTTCGCCATTTTTAAAATGGATAGTTCGAAAAGAAAATAATTATTTCGTTGTCATTTGCATAAATTATTTTATCAGAATAAAATGGCTGAAAGTTGGTAGTCGGAGCATGAAGGTTTACACTGGAAGTCCAGTTTAGTTTAGCTATGAGTACCACCACTACTACATTTGCCTTGCTTCCCGAGGAAGGCAAAGAAATTCAGATACAAGTACCACAAAAGACTGAAAAAATGAAAAATGTCTGAAAATGGTGGGCTTTGTGGTACTTGTAGCCAGATATTTTGTTGAAAAAAATGGACCCTAATTGGCACAAGTATGTAGAACATGCTGAAATGATTTGGTCAACATTGATACCCTGAGTGTTCAATTTTTTTATTATTAATATTTACCATTTGAAAAATTTAGACGCACTGAGAAAGACATCACTTTATGTCGAGGTTGGGTTGTTGGTCAGGTAGATGGGGTTTTTTTTCACAAAGCTTCTTTAACAATTTTGTGTATCTACACTACGTTAATTCTAATTTTTTCTTGTTTATTTCAAAATACCTTTTTTCAAATTTGCACTAAATTATACTTGCTTATAAATTTGTTTTGAAATTATCTGATTTCTCTTATTTGGTATTTGACATACTGTTATATTTTAGTTAGTCATTCTGGCTCGATGTTGTAAAGCACAGAATGAAGAAGAGCTTCTCATACAAATTTCGTTGTTTTTGTTTCTGCACAGTTTTTTTGTTGTGGTAAAGAGAAACAAAAAGGAAACACTGGTATGCTTTTTGCATCTTTTTTATTTAAGATTTTTTATGTACATAATCTTAACATAAAGTATTTTAATTTGGGCTATAAAAAATAGACTACAAGTTAAATTTAGGGGAAATGACTACATTTTTGTTTATTCTCCATGAACTAGCTCTGTTTGTGAATCAAGTGGATATTTTTAAGGGACACTTGAGGTTGTAGTAATAGTAATAGTGTCAGTTAAATTGTGTTACAGCTTTTTTAATTTACATTGACGCTCAGCAAACGTACTTGGAAATTGCTGAGGGAAATGCTGATGGGTCAAAAAAAATTTTTCTTCACATTGCCATGTTTTTTTTTCTAAAGTTGAATATAACTTGAAGGTACTTAAGTTTTTCCCTTTTAATTTAACTCTCATTCATGTATGGGAGCGTGCAAAACAAATAAACTGTTGATGTGGAACACAAGTTTAAAAACAGAAACAGGCGAATGACATGTCACATCAGCAATTTTTGCTGACATGAAATACATTGAATTAGAAGGCCTGTGTTGGCTAATAATGAAGTAGGTTTTATTTAGGGTTGTATCTTACATAGTTGGCTATACAAAACATTTCAAATACAAAAATTGGTCACTTTGTTATGCAGTGTCCATTTTGGTACATTGCATTGTGCTTTCTTCCTTCTTTGTAATTGTAAACGGATCAATACGTTGAGTACTTTGCTTTTTGTTTTTATTTTGTTCATGTGTAAGGAAATTTAAGTTTGATCTTTTGCAACAATTACTTTGAAATCTTGTAAAATATTTCTTTAGTTCTTTAGTTTGATAGACACATAGTATTGGGTGTAGAATAGGATACAATATTGAAATACAGCTTAAACCATGCAACAGATAGGCAATGTCAATAGCAGTAAAATAAATTAAGGTCTTCAATATTAATATTGGCATCCAAGCTAAAACTAACATCAATGTATTACTTTGTATTATGCGTTCTGTACGCAACAATGATTTGTCATATCTTTTTAAACTTGATTGTCTGATTGTTATTCTTTGCTTATTTATTTTTTTATATGTTTTCAAACGAATAGTTACTGTCACGATTATGCTCAAAATACCTACAATAAATGGTAATGCCATTAATTCTTTGGTGTCGATAAAAGCAGGAAACCATTGATACTATGACACTAGTAAACCAAATAAAGCAGAGATGATAAGAAACTTGTAATTTCTTATTTGAGTGGAGCTTTTTGATGATATTGTTATTAACTTGAATTTTTAAAACTTGTTTTATTCGCATTATGCTCAAAGACATTGCTCCAAGGATCCCAGCAGTCCCTCCACCGATTGTAAAACAATACGTAATAAGAACTTGTATGCATGTCGCCTGTCTTGTTGATATTAAAATTGCAGTACATGTTGATATACCAAACACTAAGTTTGCTGTGTAATTAGACATAACGATACGATGGAGAGCATTTTGTCGTAAGATACGATATTGTAGACTAGCGTACATTACAGCTATGTTTAGTATTGTAATTAGTGTTAGCACTGTTAGCCATACTACCTTCCCTAAGACACCCTCGATAAGCATCTGATGCTTGTAATTGGATGGACATAATTGGTGATTTTTATTTGTGTTGTTGTTCCACTGCATTATGATGTAATTTCTTCTGTTATCACAGTTGTTTCTCCATCTAGCATAACAATATAATAAGGTAAAGGAATTAGGCTGGAATGGATGCTGGAATAATTAAATGCCATACATATAAAAATTAATCGATTTTAAACCCTTTCTACAAAATCAAGTCATGGTTCAATATGTACACCATAATAGCTTATTTAATGTACTCTTCTTTGTTTTTTGAATTTTATCGAAATGAGAAGAAATATTTTTATAGATTTTAGATATACAAATGTTTATCTAAATTTTAAAACCATTTCATCATGCTCAACATGCATCTTTGTATTTAAATATTCTTGAATTAAATATATGGTAAGTAACTAAGCAAATACTGAATTTGTTTCACTATTTAAATCACAAAAATTTACAGAATTTAATTATTCATGCATTTTCTTCTTAAATATATACATTTACATTTAATTATTAATATAAAAGGAATGACTATTGAATATTTGTTAACCGTAGCACAGGCATGGTAATGCAAAGGACCTTCCCATTTTAGCAGATGAAACCACGGCTTATTCAAGTATTATTGTTGTCACGTGCAATTGAAATAAGTCTATAAGAGGAAGGAAATCCTAGTATTAGTTATATTACAACGTTAACATTCACAGGACAAAAAAATTTCGATTTTACTTTCCAGAATATGGAAATATAATGCAGTGTGTGAGGCCTATAATTTTCATGAATAAAGAAACTAAAAATTCTGAGATATATACTTTTATCGGTAGGAAAAGTTACATTTAAAAAATATTTATTTGTTTATAAAATATAAATCAGGCTCAAAGTTACGAAAATATCTAGTCTTGGAATATTGATGATGGTCTGTTTCCAAGTTATCATCTTTACCCCTGCTCCCTTGGACTAAAAATAATTATTATCCCATAATTATTATCCTGCAAGTTTTATCTGTCATTTATTGCTTTAACACCTCCTTTTTACTGCACTATTCCTCAATACACCCACTACTTTATACTCAAGAGATAAAAAAAGTCAGAATCTGAGAATACAGAGATTTGAGATTCAAATATTCTCAAATGTGGGAAAATATAAATAATTAGAGGAAAGGTAGAAAAAAGGTAGAAAAAAGGGGAATAGCCCACTCACTAAAATACAAAAGGATTGAACAGAAACTTTTGATGAGTTGTATCCCATATCCTTGCCCCCACCTCATAAACCAAAAATCCAAGCCCCACAAATATGATTTTCAAAAATCATTCCACCCCTCTCCTAAGGTAGAGGGGGGAGGGGGACTATGTTGTTCACAAACAGTCTTGGAAAGATTTTACATTATTTCACAACAAAAATAAATTCTCTTTTTAAAATAATTTTTCAATTTGGCATGAATTTCGTCAATTTTATGTTATTTCCCTTTACAGTTAAATGAAGTACCAGTCCAATCCATCAGCGAAGCAACACATGTGGCATGTCAACAAAAGTTTTTGACAGTCCTGAATGAAATTACAAATTTACATTGGCCAGTTGAACAGAAAGGTAACCAGGTTATGTTTTAATGAAATGATGTTATGCCATGACCTGTCAGTGATAATAAATACAACTGTGATTATTGCACCTGTCATAATAGTCTCATGTAACTTAGTAAACTAGCTCGTCTGATTATATCATATTATGTATTATGCTTGTGAACGAACAAATCACCACTACTGTCACTTAAAATTTATATGGCATCCTCTGAAACCAAAAAAAGCAATATGAGGCCATTGAAATCGATTTTGCAATATTTTAATGACCAAACTCAACTGAGGTTTTATTTTATTTTTCCTGAAAATTTTAAAATTTTATATAATCTTATCCCTCTCACCAAGTAATAGTACATTGTTGGCTAGTGTTCATTCTTATTTGCTAAATATGGTTGCTACAACTCAAGAAAAACCTCGAAATCTCTGTGAATATTTGTCACTTAGGGAAGACCTTGACAGCCCTAAGTTCTGCAGGGTTCCAACTATACTTTCTTATGCAGGGAAATTTAATTCACTTGGTCATTGGGAAGAAAAAAATAAAAATAACTATCATTCATTCATAGAAAGAAAGCTACACACGTTTGGAGGTCTGGCTCAGGATGGAGAGTTTTATGCTATGAAGATTCTGCAGTATGCTAAGGTAGTGATTTCTTACCAAAAGTGATAAAGAAGGTGTACTGTTTATTCTAAGACAAAAATAAACTTTTTCATACTATTATAGCATCTGTTGACTCTACCAAAATATGTGAATTTAAAGGATGCCTGGATACCAGAGGTTGGTTTTTATTTTTCAGTTTTGCAATCCTCTTGAAAATGTTGAAAAGAATTCAAAACCACTTGCTTTTAAACAAAACTTCTGATTTTAATACTTGTTATACCTGCATATAGCGAGCACCACTTTGACACAACCAATGGCCCCATAAATGTGGCTATCTTCTTACAACAACCTGTATTAACCTGTATTGACAACTAAAAAACAATATTGTTTAATACCGAAGCATAACACTTTTGGAAACCATCATACCTTTCCTGGTATACTTACTATAGTGAACTTCGTATATCTTTAATTAATATTTATAATTTGCTTATTAACCAATATAGACTGATCGGACTGTATTATGTATTGCATATTTAGGTTTTTGAATCTTTTAACAATACAATGGATGTTATGACTGACATGAACACTGAGGTAAACAAAAGATTAAAGCTTGATTTCTAATAAACACTACGGTCTGACAAGGCTTTAAAAATACTTGTGCAACATTTAAGCAATCAAGCAAAATTTTTTTGTAGAAATAAAAATTCCACAAGTTGACATGCCACAGCATATGTGCTTTGGAAACACATTTTTTTCTTCATAGTAATACTGTTTATTTTGTTCATTTTCTCTTTTTCTCTTAAATTCTTGTAAAATAAATCACACAATATGGAAAATGAAAACTACAGAGCAACATATGTTTCATGGCAGTTGCATATTTTGTGTACTTTAGAGAAGAGACTTTAACTGAAAAAAAACGTTTGTGGTGATTTTACCTCATTTTCCACAAAAGTTAATTCTGTAAAATACACCTGATACAAAAGTTATCAAAAAACGCAAAAATTTATTTCTGCAAAATATGTAATTATTTGACTATGTTTATCATGTGTAGTATACACATGATAAACATAGTCAAATAATTTAGTATCAAATTTCAATTTCTATTGTTAAAATCACAAACCACGAAAATTTACTCCTATTAGGTATTTAAAACTATCAAATCCCCAAAAGTTTCTTCCTGCAAAAGTTTCTTCTCTAAAAGTAAATGATTTTTCTTGCTGTTACCTTGAGCATAGTAAAACCAGCTTCTTACTTGTAACTTGTTCTTCACTTGTACATTAGCTGAAATATTCACTCTCTTGAGAAAGACATCTAGCAATTAAACAAGAAGTCAGAGAATTTAAAATTTGATCTGCATAAAGTCAAGAATTTTGTAGGAATTTACAAACTTTTCTAAAACAAAACATTTTTGTTAAATGTAAGATACTGTCATTTAACTGGTATCGATCAATATTGAATGGACTACATTGTAAAGAAAGTATTATTTTGGAACAAAATACAGTTAGGACAGCCTGTTAAAACAAATTATTTTCGGTTAGTTGTATTTAACAATTTTGAATTAGTCTGATCAACCACAGGTAGAAAGTTGAACATTTTCAGACATTGGATTATTGATTTCTGTAAAAGGCTTTCTAAAAGCAGAGTATGATTTAGCAGCTTCATTCTTTAAACTTTTTTTTTTTTTGCAGTCAGAAGAAACTGAGCACATAACAAAGACGAAAGGAACACAACTGTTATTTATACACACCACCTTGCAATTATTTTCAAACAGAGAAGACGCTGTCAGTATATTGCAAGTATGATTGTTCTTTACTTTACTTTCTTTGTTAGTAATTTTTTTTGCTATGCTTGTGCCTCAGACACAACTTTTGACTTTTTTGTGCTAGGAATTGCACACGTGTTACAAAAAGGCTGAAGAGAAGAAAAAAACCAAGGAAAAAGGTGGGCTGCTTTTTATTCTGAAAAGATGTGTTTTGCAATAATTATAATCGTTTTGCCTCACATTTAGGTTATTTGCTGGTCTATTTTCCCTAGTGTTACCATTTTATATCCATTTTGGCCTAGTCGAGGCGAAATAGTTTCCTTTTGGATGCTAAAGGTCAGGGAAATTCGAAAATATTTTAAAAGTTACTAAACCTTGCTAGTAGATACAACTACTAATCTCTAACTCTCTGCATTTAGTGCTCTAAATTTTATGAGGAATCTCTAACTGAAAATAAAATTTAACAAACATCGCTTGTTGATTATTGTAACATGGTTTGCCAGCTTTTAAGTTTGTAAAAATAACTTAAAGGTGAAACAGGCTCTGTTCTTGTTAACTTTGAATAATGTGCAAATCAGATGCAATGGCATATGCATTGGGAGATATTGCCAATTAATTAAATGAAAGTTTACATGCATGATGTATTGTTTTGTTTAGAACCACATTGGACTGAAGTGTTAACAGAAATCTTGTTAAGCTTCTTAGCACAATCTTCACATTTGCTTCGTCAAGTTGTTGATATGGTGTTTCCATCTATAGCACCTCACCTCACACAAGAAGCGTTGGAGCAATTGATAAATGTAATGTTTTTCCTTTTTTTTATTTTTAATGCTTTTTATTTCTCGTTATATTTTAATTAACTTTTATTTCATATTTTTGCTATTTATTACTGTTTCTTTTTTATGTATAGGCAATCAAGCCAAAGCCTAAAAATGAAGAAGATTTTGATATGATTGACTCTGGTATGGACTTTCTCTTTCGTTAGTGTAAACCATCCATTAAGTACAGTTAGTAATGGAACGCATTTTGAAATAGTCATATTTTGAAATTATGTATTAGGAGTAAACTAAAAAGAATTTTTTTTTTTAATGACAACATCAGAATGTGAAAGATTATTATTAACCCTTGCCTACCTTTAAAAATTCTTTGCAAGTGAACAAGATGTAATTGTATCAAGTTTAAAGGTAGTTACAGATCTATTTCTTAAGATTCAGAAAGGATAAGGTGATTAATGGTGGGTGAAAAAGCCTAGGTAGGATAAGATTAAAATCTTTTGTCAATGTACTTTAGATGAAGAGGAGGAAAATAGCGGGGAGACAAATAAGGTATGATATAAAGGATTTGTAGATATAATTCAAATCAATATTGTGTTGATGTTGTTTATGTGTTCTTAATGTGTCTTTACTATGTGTGATATACATTGGCGTTGCCTATGCAATTTCCCTCGCGTTACAGGAGTTGACCTGTAGCTGTGGTGACAGCATTTGCTTAACATGCCTGTTGTTGTTTGTACACTTTGGTTTTGAGAAAAAAATACATCTGCTGATCAAATGATTAAACAAACCCCTTTTTTACATAATAGTCTGACAATTTTTATTGTTGTGGTATACAAAAAAGATGATAGGGGTTGATTAGACAAGATTCTTCCTTATATCTAGAATGGCAATGATAGTCCCGCAAAAGAGGATGATGAAGAGGGTAAAGAAAATGATGATGAGGATTACAGTAGTGACAGTGATGATGATGATGATGATGAGGAAGACAATGACGATAGTGACATGGAAATTGATGATGCCTTCAAAACCGAACTAAAAGCAGCACTTGGTGATTTCGCTGTCAACAGTGATGATAGTGACGGTGGTGATGATGACAAGGTGATTGCATCTGCAAAAATTACTATACACATTTCATTTGTTTACTTATTATCTAGTTATATTTACCTAAATTAGTTTTAATCTTTATTTTGTTCTATAGTAAATCTGTTATAGTATGTGGTTACATTGTAAATCACAATTCTCCCTGCACATGCTTGTAATTTAATGGATTTACCAAAACAACCTAATTTTTGGAACTTTTTGATGTTGTTATGATTGACCTTGCTGAAACAAAGTCTTATTTTTGGAACTTTTTAGTCTTGTCCTGAAACAATCACGTTCTTAAAATTTCTTCTTTTGTACCGAAAATACTTTTACAAATTGTTTTTGTGTGTAGGATGAACAGAGTGACGATGAAGCAGATGTTGACATGGACACGTGCGATCCTAAACAATTGCATGCTATGGATCAAGCATTAGCTTCTGTTTTTAAAGCACGCAAACAAAAACAGTTGGACAAGAAAAAAAAGAAAGATATGAAACAAACTGTTTTGCATTTTAAACTTAGAGTTTTGGATCTTGTTGAAATATTTATTCGTAAACAGCCGAAGGATCCAAAGATTTTGGTATGCTTAATCGTTACTACTAGTTTCTAATTGTTGCAGTTTTGAAAGTTTAGTAGATTTTCAACATTGCTTTTTTATTCATCCATTATTTGCTACAATCTTCTCATCATATTAAGTACCATCTGAATGCATCAAATAACAATTTGGTATGTAAGGTTTAAGATTCTCCAACTAGTCATAGAGACGATGATCTGATCTTTTTACTAGAAGATTTCAGATTCGTGTCTCTGCTCTAGCGCACTTAAATTGTAGTGTCAGCCCATTCTGATCCACATACTGACCTCTAACATGGCTTTTGTGACAAGCAAGAAGGTTAGAGCAATACTATATGTATATGCAATGGTAATGTAAAACAAAGTTGCGGTCACGGGGAAGAAAGAGTTGGCATAAAATCCCATTTACTTAATTGCAATTATGTTTAGCAATTTGTGGAGCCCTTGTTAGATGTCATACGAACTTCACATGGCCACACCAAGGAGTTGGCTTTATTCGAAAGAACATTGGGGATTTTTAAAAACAAACTTTGTCATCTACACGAGTATCCTTCTGGTAGTGATTTGAATTCTGAGCAAGTTCACTTGCAGATCGAGCGATTGATTGAGTTAGCTAAAACAGGTTTGTTCAGCTGCTAAATGTTTAGTAAAAAAATTTCTATTGTTTTAACCATGTGTGTTTTGTCAGTATCAGTTTATTCTACAACCCTGGACATGATATATTAGGAAAATGGACGGAATTTTAAATATAGCAACCACAATCAGTTGAGAACGCCGTTTCTATCTAAGTAACGCCCACTGCAAGCCTGTCAATATTCACAGTAGACCAGCGGACTTAGGATCTTAGGTTATTTGGTTAGATGCAAGATCTTAAAAGGTGCTAATATTTGTGACGTCACTATGCCCCAATTCCACCATATTTTGCAACATGTTGGAAAGTACTCAGTGTAGAACTTTTGCAGCCTACTTACTGCAGAGCACTGGCCAACTGATGCTATTTGCTGATTTCGAGAAAGAGCTGAAAAACAGTTTTCCAAATATTATTTCCAGGGTTGCAGGTGGTCACCTAATGTCACAAGCTTTGGATGTTAATAAAGTGATTCTCCACCCGAACTATTTTTTTTGTTGCACGCAATACTGTACATTATCAATTTAGTGCAGTATATGTCATTTAACTGGGGAGGCCCTTATCTAAATATTTTTGAAGGATATGCTTATTTAATTAAGAAGAAAGAGCGTAATTCTGATTTATGCTTTTTTGAAATATGAGTAGTTATTCGAAGGGATGCTTAGTTGATACAGTATTGATGCTCTTTTAAACCAATTAACAAACTTTTTCTAATGATTGATTCAATTTGTAATTTCTTTTTAACAGCATCCTTGTTGTGTTTAGAATTTTTTTTTGCTGTTTGAATTTAATTTCGCGAATGAAATATACATTTACATTTACAAAATTTCTGCGCACAAAGATTTCTGACATTATGTATAGTTGTAAAAGTGTTTTGCAAAGTTGCAGTTGTATCATACCTTTTTGTTTCCTATGTAAATTTTTATTGTAGAACTTTTTTCTTAATTTTAGCTTCATCAGCATTATTTGTTAATTACATCACCCAGGGTATTGTTTATTTGGTAGGTAAACAATTATTCTGTGTTAGAAAGCCTGTGAAAACTAAAAGCACTTCAGCTGCATATTAGTTAGATTTTTTGGGAAGGTTAATGAAACATTCTGAATTATTCAGTTAAACTTATGATCTTCGGGGACCCAAGACACCTTTTTTTTATATAAGTCGCACACACTTCAACTTTGATAAAATTTACTAGTCAATGTTTACGGTGGATTTAAGACTGGTCATATTTATTATTGTATTATATTATTTATTCTATTGATTGTTATATTATTATATATGTTGTTAGATTCAACATCTTGAACGATGCTAACTTTTGCTAATGTAAGCCTGCCATGTTTTCTGGAATTGTTAGACTAGTGTTGCAATTTTAACACTGTTTACCTGTACTATGCAATCAAAGTAGAGTTTTTCCAGCCTACTGGTTGCTATGTATTGAACTGTTGTTTAACAATTTTTAAAAATGGCCTTAAAACAGTAATTTTTTAAATATTTATCTAAATTAACATTATTTTTACATGCTTACTTCTTTTAGATCAGAGTTTTACGTGGAACTCCTGAAATAAAAGGTCCTTCTCCATTAAGAACGAGGTCACAGCGTAAACGAAGAGAAACCATCACACAACCTATAGATGAACATGTAAGTATTTCATGTTATGTGCATCTTATGTTTGGATTAAATCACAAAATGGAAAAATTGATTGGCACGCCTATTTTTGTAATGCTAATTAACAAATTTTACATTTATATTTTTGTTTCCATTTAGATTGGCTGTTTGGATGAGAAGCGAATTACTAAGTACTATGCCGATGCGCTGAGTGAATTTATGACAAAACGGTGAATACCTAGAGCTAACCGTAGCCCTAGCCCTAGCCCTAGCCCTAGCCCGAACTCTAACCCTAGCTCTATTCCTAACTCTAACCCAAGCCCTAGTCCTAACCATGTCCCTATTGGTAGCAAAAATTACTAAAATGTTTACCCTTTCGTTTAGGTACCTATCGTTTTTTTTCGTTTTAGTCATAAATATATTATTCGCTTTTTTAGGTCGAGTCATTTACAACCCTCTTTATTTATTGAAGTGATACAACGTTTTCCTGTAAGTGTTCTAACATCTGTTGAATAATCTGCTTGTTTTGTTAATTTTCATAGCAATTAAAAAACGGGGAGAAAGGTCTATTAAAAATAACATATTTACACTTGTTTATTCTTAGGACATTGGTTGGAAAATTGCGCCATCTCTTCCTCAATATCTCAACACAGCTTGCAACAATTTCAGAAAAGTTAAAGCATGTGAAATGTTGAAACTTCTCTTCTCGAAAAAGGTGAGTGAGTGCCGCTTTGAAGGTAATAGAGTCAAATGTGATTAAAACATTTATGGAAGGCATTTCCATTTAAAGGGAGGCTAGAAGGTGGGACCCGGGACGTAGGGCAAATTATTTAATTTAAAATATTACGAATGCCAAAGTTCTGCAAACGTAAACATTGCACAGAGAGAACGCAAGTGTGGGACTTTCGCAAAACTGTGTTTTGTGCAATGTTTTGACAATTCCTGTAAAAGTTAGTTATGGGTACAAAAGTGCCAAAATATTTGCACGAGAGTGAAAATGGCGATGTTAATTGGCAATGCATAACAGCTATCTTAATATAAATGTAACAGTCAATCTGGATTTATTCTTATACTTCGAAGCCATATAAGCTCTTTCAGCACATTATTTTTTCTCTTGTTAGCCTAGATAACTAAGTTTACTCGGATATTAAAATTGAGTTCAACACCTTATTCTTCCGATTTGCTGTTGTAATCGCCCTGGTTCACATGGCTATTGTTTGTTCTACTCACAATATTTTTCTGTAAATTGTAAATTTCATTTTGTACTTTTGTCTAAACCACAAGTGCTGGCTTCCCGTTGCCTGTTAGGCATCATCTACGTTTAAAATTTTAAGAGGCCTAGTGTTTCTTTGATTCGAGGATGTTAAAATTGAGTATTCTTCTGGTAAGGAAAATCAGGCTGGATCTCCTGGAAGAAAAACTCCGCTCTGACAATTTCGGTTTTGGACTAAATTCGTCACATGAATATGAAATACAATTTTAAAAAAAAGTAGTTTAGGTATATAGCTATTATTTCGAATTTGCTTATAAAAACATAACATGTAATCCTGTAAACACCTGTCATACTAATAAGTTTATGTTTAGTAAAAATGGTCTTGTAACATAATCACCAAATATTTTTTTATAGACAAAAAACATTGCTGATGATTTACTACAAATATCTGCACCATTGCTGAAACAAGTTGCACAGGTAAAAAAGTTCTATATTAAATGTTTGAAGTTATTGTGACTGTACGAGTATTCTCCACATGTATCCAACAGAATGCTGTTAGATTCATCAATGTCCAACTACCTGACTCCCGCGAGTTTTATTGAAAGTGAGAACGCGAGCCGTGTATTTTTAAAATGGTGGCAATGTCAGTGTTGCCAGAACGGGGTCCTTTTTTAGTCTCTTTATACAAGACATTTAAATTCAGTTTTATGTTATGCGGGATCAGTTTGTCGTTATAAAACAAAAGACTTTTTGAATGAACAAGTTTATTTTCTTATTTGAATCAAACGGAACTTTAAAAAATTTAAGGTTTTCAATGGAACCTACAATCCGTTTTTTTCCACTAGGGTATAGTATAAGAACGATTGTAGATCGCATTTTAGAGCGAATACAGAATGATTTTTTTATTATTATGTTGTGTTGCCATTAGATTTTGGAAAGCATTCGAACAGACAACACGTCACTGAAAGCGCGTCAAATCCATGATATTGTTCATTTGATTGGCGTATTCGTGAAAGAAGTTGGAAAATATGAAGAGGTGAGACAGAATGAGAATTCTCTCTTCTGCATGACTGCATACTAGTAACTGTTCTATAGTAGTTCTTAATATTAATTCATATTTAGTTACGAAATAAAATTGAGTTTGATGAATTAAAAGCAATTGTTGAAAATACGATTGACAGTAAAGTAGTAAGCCGCTCTCCATCGTTGCAGTCTTATTGTAAAACTATTGTTATCGCCATTGAGAGGTATGTTCTTAAATGTATTGTATACATAAATTCTTCCTACCTGTTTTCTTGTTTCAAATTTACATACACAGGTTATCAAAATGTATTTAGAACATTTGTGTAGGTTGTTGTGCTCGCGTTAGTGTCTGTTATAGCTGCATGAACTACGTTGCTAAGCGATTCAATTCGCCTTCGTTTCGCGAATTTCGTCTGCGCGGACACACGATCGTATACAGATTACACAATCATTCGCGCACATAGGAGCAGTCATCTACTGCTAGGAAAAAGCTTACTGTTAACAAGTCTAAATGACGTAATTAGAAGATTTTAAGCTAACAACTTTTTTAAGTGATTGCATTTATTATTTAAAATATTCAGCAGAGAAATACTGGAATATTAATGTAAAAATATCCAGTTTCGAATTTGTCAGACCGTTGTAATTTTATCTCTGTGGTACTAGTGGTTTTTTAAAACAGAGGTATGTACAGAGGTATCGAAGTTGGTTTTTGCATGTTAATTAACCAAGAAATCACATGAATCCATAAATCGTACACATTGCCACATAAAAAGCGCAATGTGCCACATAAAAAGTGCAATGTTAAAGGTGGTACTTTTTACCCCGATCATAACAAAAGAAACGAATGGATTTCGTATGGTTTCAAATAGTTGAAATATTTATAGAATATTGTAGAAAAAGGCGATGGTTATGTTTTCATTTTAACTCATTTCAACGCTTTTTGTGGCGCGTGTTAATTTTTGTTTTTGCTGTTTTTGTTGTGTTACAGAAATAATGTCCTCTTATCTATTTATTTCAGTCTTTGGCAAACAGACAATGGATTGAAAAAGAAGAAGACAACAAAATAAATGTATTTTTTATATAATGTGATATCAGCAAATTTATACCTTTTGTCGTTTTTCTTTCCTCCTTTGCCGTGACGCCTGGATTATCATTTCTTATCGACGTTTGGGGAGGGACAAGCTGTGATATTTGAAAGTTTATAGGACGGGGGTAAAATATAAACATCAATCTGTTTAGAAGACACTGTACGGTTGATGGCCCCCCCTTTTATTTATTTAGTAGTTGTCAGTTGATTTTTTAGTGGCGTGTGGCCTTGTGGTTATGGCGTTTGCTTCGTAATCACAAGGTCCGTGGTTTGGTCCACAGCGCGGGCATGTTTAGCAAGTGTCTTTACCACAGCTGCGTGTCAACCCATGCCATGTGAGGGGAATTGGGTAGGCTAGCCGGTGTATACCTAATTTATACATTCAGAACACAGGACCTACATTAATAACACTGAAGTGGCTTTATCCTGTGTAAATATTCAGAATAATAATAGTAATAATAATTTAAAAATCTAAATTGTTGTTTTATAATTATTTTCCTATATAAACTGTTTTTGCTTTGTACTTATTTTTTCGTTTATGAATTTTCGAACTTTGCCATATTGTGGTGATAATATTATCAATTGAGATTGTTGCTGATAGCTAGCATTGCTAGAGATTTTCCCTTATAATTTTTCTACAAGCATTACTGGTGACACGTTTAGGTGTATAATTTCCGTTTTTTCTTTCATTCAAACTAATTCAAGAAGAATTAACTTCTTACTAACAATTCTTTCGGTTGCTATAGTAACCCTAAAATTTAACAGGTCCTGAGAAAAGCATGTTGTTATATTTAGTTAGGTACAAATTAAAACATTGGAGAGTGATGCTTTCAAGGCGTAAATTGTTGTTTTGGTGAGGGATGCTGATGAATATGTTTGTGAGGGAAGCTGACAAATGTGAAAAGATTGTTTGATTTGTTACCTTGTTCAAAGCAACATGGCGGCTTGTGCAAAAACATGGCGACCAAGCGCTTACTATGTACAGGATGGTCAATATCTCCAGATACCATTTGATGATGTATGAAACTTTATTTCTTTGTTTTTTTTTATATAAACAGACTTCCCTTAATTTGCTATTTTCATTCTATTTAACTTGTCAACCATTAAAGTTTTCGTTATATTTAGTGTATTGTGAATCGTCTCAGAGATAGTACAAGTGATGCAGTCAGAGTGAAATATGAATTTAAAGATGGCAGATTATCATTGGCTTCATCTGCTGGTGGTATTGAATTATTTGTAAGTTAGTTATTCAATTCCTTGCAGCTTGTTGTTTTATTATTAATAATTGTATCTTTCAGGTGGCCACACCTAAACTATCCTAAATAACCTAAAATTTGGACCCAAAATATTGATTCTTCCTAAAATCTAAATTTTTTATGCAATTTACAAATTGTTTTTCTGCCAAAGTATTTATTTTATTACAACGTTTCCAAAAAAGATTTATTACTAACTCTTTATATCCTCCTAAAATTTTGTCAAAATATCCTTTAATAAAATTTGATCCACAAACCTCCCAAATTATCCTAAGTTGCACCTCCACCAAGGAAAAGTTGGTGCATTAAGGAGAAGTTGAAATTTTTTAGGCAACTAATAAATTTAGTTTTAAAATCAGGTGATAATAACCTTTCCACTGCGACAGGCGACATTTCTTACCAGCTGACGGTAAACTTTAACATTCGGACTCTATTAATTTTGTCCTTAATCAAAACATATTTAATACAAGTTGCTTTGCTTTATATGCGAATTTACCGATTTACGCATGGATAGATAGTTAGAGCGGTTTTAGTTGAGCATGATCTTAAAATCCCGAATATGAAGACATTGATGTAATTAAATACAATGAAAATTCTGATAGAGAAGTAGCTCTAATATTAAGATATCTTCTGTTAATAAAACGCTCGTTACTATTGAAGTTCTTTTTACTATAAGCTCTGTTATCATTTTTTATTTTCAGCATGCACCGAACGGTCCATTGTCCTCATATATTGACCAATCAGCAAACTTTAAGTTTCTAATACCATGTTTCTTTCCTTCCTTGTTCCACGAGCCTTCGTAGACATCTCCTATAGTAGTAAATGTATGGATTTACAAAATTTAAGCTAAATTGTTATCTTTATTATCTTTTGTGAACGCTCCACTTTAACTCGTCACTTTTAAAGTTCTTTTTACTATAAGGTCTATTATCTTTTTTATATTTCAGCATGCTCCGAACTGTCCATTAAAAGAGTTTCAAAGTTCAAAACATATCAACAAACAGATTTCGCTTGGTGCTGCTTCATTAATTCTCTCAAATGATGGACATATTCTTCTGACACGTCGGCCGAAACATTTACGACTCTTTCCTGGAATATGGGTACCCCCAGTTAAGTATTTTTGTACTGTATTCTGAGCACCTTGTGATCTACATTGTCGAGTTGTTTATCTCTTTCAGGGAATTATTTAACAAGCCTTTAAATAAGTAAAAGCTCTGTAAACGTTGAAAAAGAAATTTAAGGAATGAAGGATAACGCAATGTGTTTGGCAGGTCAAAAAATCAAAAAAAGTCAGTGAATTCAAAACTTAAAAGAATCATTTAACGGTCAAGGAAATTTGCAGAAATGTCTAAAAAATCAGAAAAATCAAAAATTGTGTTTAACAAACACAATTCAACTTAACTCTAGCAAGGGAATAAATATGTGAATCTCATTGTATTGATTCCTGTTTAAAAACCTAAAACATCGTCAGAAAGACATATAAAATTAGCAAAATTTAAGCTAAGGTTCTAACAGACCCCCTGTGATTGTGTTACAGCTGTAATGTGGTGGTGGTAGCAGAAGTGATGCAGTTGTGTTTTGACAACATACCATTACAAACTTACATTTGCATTTCATACAGTCAATGTTAAGAAGTGAAGAGTTCGATTACTTTTTGGTCACACATGTTTGACAAAAATTATCCTGCTAGACAACAGGCCTCAATTTCCAAAAGTTAACTGTAAATGAGGTTTTCATGCTTGTCTAAAAATATCATTGTTTATGTTTGATATTCACGTGCTTTTTTGTTTTGTTTTCTGTAGGTGGTCACGTGGAAAAAGGTGAAAGTGTGAGTACTATTTTTTTCGCATTGTGTTTTGTTATTGTCGATATGAACTTCGGTGATAACACCAACGCCAAACCCTAATGATACTTGTGGAATTTATTACGTATAACACAAACAGTGCTAACAACGATTTTATTTTCCTCCACAACTGAAGGGTGTTTGTTCTGAGCGAGAAAAACAAAAATGAGCGTTAGAGTATGTTTTTTCGTTATATTTTTTTAATTTTTTTTTTAAGAATTCGTTTAATTTGGCAGAAATTTTTGCGACAAGAAATGTTTGAGATTCATTGTTCTGCGAAAAAAAATTCTGTAATTAGGTTTATTATACAAAATGCTAAACTTATTTTCGCGATTGGAAGCATTCTGAAATGTCTGAATTGCAAAAATAAGTCCCGCAAAAACAATTCTTTCCTTTTTGAGATATTATTTTTTTGCAACGTTTTTTGAAATTCCATATCAGGTTGTTAACTTTTTCTTTTATCTTTTCTCAATTGTTGTATAAAAATAAAAAAAACAATTAGCTACGAATGTTATTCTTGTTGTTGCAGTTATTGGAAGCATGTGTAAGAGAGTTGAAAGAAGAAACTGGGATATGGCTTCATCCAGAGGAATATAAAAGTGATGAATTATGTTTGTTTGAGGTACATATCTTAAATTTCATTTCTCTCATTTTTAGAAAAAATATGATTCATGATTAAAAAATTTCTACTCCCGGGGTAGCCTAGTTAACTAAGCCTTCTTCTTCGAGGTTAATAAAATGAGTTTCTCTCAAACAAAAGCTTAGATGCAAACGAATGACTCAGCGGAAACCCCGAGTTTAAATTGACCAATGTTTGTTAGGGTGAGTGAAATCACTCGCTCGAATATTCGGGATAAAAGGGCTTTCCCCGATATTGACCACGTGAGCAAAGAACAATAGAAAGAGCCAATCGAAAAGCGCGGCCAGTTTCTGACCGCAGAAAATTCATTTGAGACCCAGCGTAATTTTTCCCACCTTAACTACTCCGATTTCCCGGTGGTAAGAAAAATTATGCTGGGTCTCCTGGCTACTCCCGGAGAGGCTAAACTAAAACAAGGGATAAGCTAAAATTATACTGACGACAATGCAGAAGAAGTATTTTAAGCAACATGCTGGCTTGCATGCAACTCACCATGTTTTCCATGTTTTTTATTTCAAATGTTTTCATGTTTTCCGCATGTTTTTTTGATACAATATCATTGTTTTGGTTTATTAGAAGAATTAATAAAAATCCTAAATTTTTAGTTAATTTTATGCTGTTTATCGACATATTTTCTGATGCTGGGGCTGAAATAAATCTTGTTTATGTCATTTTTTATGTCATTTTTTTTATTTCCTAAGTTGCATGCTTGAACTACTTTATTTAAAATAAATTCTTTTTTTTTATAGTCTTGTTATCCACCATTTTTAGAATGGGGTGACCCAGTTGGCCATCACGTGGTTATTTATTATTTACTAAGGACGACACTTAATAAGAATGAACTGGATGAGCGAGTAAAACTGGATGAAAATGAAGTTGATGCTTATGTTTGGTTAACAGAGACAACAGTCCAAAATATTGTCACGCAGTCTTATAATGATATTTCTCAACCACTGTGGTGAGTTTTTTCTTGTTATATGTTAGATTAAGCATTGATTGGATGGAATACTCTATCGTTCTAAAAAGATCATTTCAAAAGAAATAGTGATAATGGCATGCTTATAATAATCTTTATACATGACGATTCTGTCCACTTTGGACCACTTTCAATTACACAGGGTTTAATTGGATGTCTATTAACTTAAAAAGAGGTTTAGGTAGCCTGACACATTTTCTCGAAATTCTTTAATTGTCTTCAGATTTCTGAATAAGCAAGACTTCAGAGACACGCCTTTTTTATAGTAACAATTTTAAGAAGTACTTACCAATACGAAGAATAAATAGTCTTGGTTTTTGCTTGCCTGCTTTAAGAAAAGAAGAATTTTTATTTGGTTTTGCTAAAAAGTATTTCATGGGTATAAAACAGAGGCCAGGATCTATTTTAGAAAATCTCTCAAGAATTTTTTTTTTAAAAAGACGTCCAGATAATCTTTATGACCATTATCTATTATTATTATTACTAGTCGATAAGGCCCGTGGAAGAATCCACTCAGGCAGAAGATTAGGTTGTTTTGTAGATTTTGCTAACGTCAGCAGTGCATACAAAAAAAATTGGCGAAATGTAGTTTATTGATCTGTTGCCTGTAATGCGTGCAGATTGAAACGCTGATAAAAATAAGTGTTCGCAAACGCATAAGGGGATATATATAAGTGTTTTAAATTTTTAAATTTTGCTGACGTCAGTAAAGTCCTCTAAAGTACAAATAAAAAAATTCTTTAGAAATTTGCACTGTAAAATCCACTTAGGCAGGAGTACATTGGAAAAGAGAATCGTAACTTGTATTTTGATGACGTCTGCCAGGACCCGTCAATACACAAAAAATTTTCCTGAAATTTGTTTACACGTTGCTTCCAATGTGTAGAGCTTGAAACGCTGATCAAAATAATGTATAGAATCACGTACAACACCAACAATAATAATAAAGTCAGAAATGACACATCTCAAATATTTACATCTTATAAAGTGATTACGTTTGATTACGTTGAAAACCTTTTATATTTTAATCAAAAGTGTCAAAAACATCAAATTTATATCTGGAAAATCATTTATTCGGTTACATACTATCCTCTTCCCCAAAAATATACACAAAATGTAAAAATTATATAACCGGTTAAGAACACAAAATTTTTTCTTAGTACGATGATCTGTAGTGACCTTTACCAACCATTTTAAACGTAAATGTCAAAAAAGAATAAGGAGTAAATTTTGAATGAACAAGGATATTATTTTTGGAATATATACGGTCCGTCCTCACAAAAGTTTACACAAAATGTAAAACAGATTGGTTTTTGAGGAGCATATCCAAATCAACGAAAATCAGTTCATTTAGCATGTCCTATATTGCCATTGCCCATAAATCTTCCCCATAAAGGTTATGAAACACATCAAATTATAGAAAAATCAGGCATTTCATCATACAATATAAAAAACAAAAACGTTTTAGTCAGAACAATTAGTAATTTTTTCAGTATCACCAAACACAGTTATTACTACAATTTTAAAATTCTTAACAAAAACGTGAATTTGTTCTTTCAGTATATATATTGCATGTGGTCTTTTTCCCACAAAAGTTTACACAAAATTTTAAAAAACAGCAGTTTGCAACATAAACAAAAACACGAACAACCATACCTTCCTCTCATAAATTAAAATAAAGTCATAAACCCACGTAAATTGCCAATAATGTCTACAACCCTGTAAAAATAACCTGGCATTTTACATGTAGGCTGACAAAAGTTTAACAGGATGTCAGAAACAAAACAATAAAAAATAACTTAACACACACGCTTTAAATTCTGAAAAAAAATATTCCACTCGTCATATTGCTTGGGTCCCCTTGTTAAGTTTACAGGAAATGTGAAAATAATTATACTCTTAAAAAAATACATCCTACTATCCTGCAAAAGTTCAAGTCTTTGAAAGATTTTGTAGGTAGCTAGCTAGCTAGCTTGTTACATCATAATTCGTGCTCATAAAACAAGAAAAGTTTGGAAACTAAGGTAGCTAGCTATAGATAATTAAAAAAGAGGAATAACAACATAAGTCATAGGTTAGAGCTAGCCATGGGATGGGGGATGGGAAGAGTAGGATCTGGGAGGCTAACATTAGCTAGCTAACAGTAGCTAAGACACCCCCAGTTAAATATACTTAAACTGGGAACATTTAGCTAAAACTAAAGCTAGCTATTTATGCTTAGTAAAACACATATAAAGAGAAACAATAGTAAAGTAAAAATAATAACATTACAGTGAGTTCAACAAACCAAAGTTTTCCGTTTGTTAGTCAGCTAACAGCTTTATGTAGCATTTTGAATTTTAGGACAAATACATTAGTTACGCGCCAGGGCACACATTAATTATGCAACAAAATGTCAACAAATATGGCTACTTTAAGAATTTGAGGCTTTTAGGTGGCTTTTGCTGAAAAAAGGGAGCTTGCTCCAGCGACATAAAAACCAAACGTCTAAAAATATCAAAGTTCTTACGATTTGTGATTTCAAATCGACTTCAAACTCTAGCCTTTATTTTCTACTTCTAACTTTACTTTACTTCTAGCTCCACTTCTCACTTCTCACTTGACTTTTCTACTTCTTCACTTGAACTTTTTTCTTTTTAAATATGCTTTTTAAAACACTCTTTTTACTTTTTTCAAGATAAAGGGATAATTCTTTTGTTTGTTTTTTTGGTGGCGAGAGGACACCATTTTTGGAAAGTTAGCCGTTAAATTTATTTCAGCAAATCAAATTGAGTCGTTTTCATCACGTGACGTAAACAAAGTAAACCCGCTAACAAAATAGACATGTTTTTTCGGTAACATCAAAGATTTTTACGGCGACATTAAAGGAAAATGACGATATCAACTTTGCCTGTCACAGACACACAGAACTGGCGTATTATTATAGAGATTTTGCGGAAGAAAAACATTTTTTGTTTCTGTTTAGGCAAACGACAGTGAAGGATGGTAAAAACATGAAAGAACATTTTGATTTATCTATACTTACCTTTCAATCAACTGTTGATCAAGATAAAGATATTGAAAGATTGTCAACTGGTACGAAATTTGCTTTAAGATGTACTACAGTGAAAAAATGA
>JASGCC010002461.1:0-28268 GCA_030067915.1 Hydractinia echinata
AAAACCCGCCGATTTCCCGTAAATCCTATAGTCGAATGTATACAAAGAAAGTAAGCAGGAGTAAACTCATTTCCCGAACGATTTTTAAAATTATTTTTTCACCACTAAAACCCATGAGACTTGTAGTTTTCAAAAATATTTTCATTTTTGATGAGACGCCGAATGAAAGCAGTTTAATCGCCGGCAACCGAAAACCCGCGATTTCCCGTAAATCCGCGTATAGTCGAATGTATACAAAGAAAGTAAGCAGGGAGTAAACTCATTTCCCGAACGATTTTTAAAATTATTTTTTCACCACTAAAACCCATGAGACTTGTAGTTTTCAAAAATATTTTCATTTTTGATGAGACGCCGAATGAAAGCAGTTTAATCGCCGGCAACCGAAAACCCGCGATTTCCCGTAAATCCCGTCGCCCGTATAGTCGAATGTATACAAAGAAAGTAAGCAGGGAGTAAACTCATTTCCCGAACGATTTTTAAAATTATTTTTTCACCACTAAAACCCATGAGACTTGTAGTTTTCAAAAATATTTTCATTTTTGATGAGACGCCGAATGAAAGCAGTTTAATCGCCGGCAACCGAAAACCCGCGATTTCCGTAAATCCCGTATAGTCGAATGTATACAAAGAAAGTAAGCAGGGAGTAAACTCATTTCCCGAACATTTTTAAAATTATTTTTCACCACTAAAACCCATGAGACTTGTAGTTTTCAAAAATATTTTCATTTTTGATGAGACGCCGAATGAAACAGTTTAATCGCCGGCAACCGAAAACCCGCGATTTCCCGTAAATCCGGCTCGGCCCGTATAGTCGAATGTATACAAAGAAAGTACAGGGAGTAAACTCATTTCCCGAACGATTTTTAAAATTATTTTTTCACCACTAAAACCCATGAGACTTGTAGTTTTCAAAAATATTTTCATTTTTGATGAGACGCCGAATGAAAGCAGTTTAATCGCCGGCAACCGAAAACCCGCGATTTCCCGTAAATCGGCCCGTATAGTCGAATGTATACAAAGAAAGTAAGCAGGGAGTAAACTCATTTCCCGAACGATTTTTAAAATTATTTTTTCACCACTAAAACCCATGAGACTTGTAGTTTTCAAAAATATTTTCATTTTTGATGAGACGCCGAATGAAAGCAGTTTAATCGCCGGCAACCGAAAACCCGCGATTTCCCGTAAATCCCGTATAGTCGAATGTATACAAAGAAAGTAAGCAGGGAGTAAACTCATTTCCCGAACGATTTTTAAAATTATTTTTTCACCACTAAAACCCATGAGACTTGTAGTTTTCAAAAATATTTTCATTTTTGATGAGACGCCGAATGAAAGCAGTTTAATCGCCGGCAACCGAAAACCCGCGATTTCCCGTAAATCCCGGATCGGCCGTATAGTCGAATGTATACAAAGAAAGTAAGCAGGGAGTAAACTCATTTCCCGAACGATTTTTAAAATTATTTTTTCACCACTAAAACCCATGAGACTTGTAGTTTTCAAAAATATTTTCATTTTTGATGAGACGCCGAATGAAAGCAGTTTAATCGCCGGCAACCGAAAACCCGCGATTTCCCGTAAATCCGGCTCGCCCGTAGTCGAATGTATACAAAGAAAGTAAGCAGGGAGTAAACTCATTTCCCGAACGATTTTTAAAATTATTTTTTCACCACTAAAACCCATGAGACTTGTAGTTTTCAAAAATATTTTCATTTTTGATGAGACGCCGAATGAAAGCAGTTTAATCGCCGGCAACCGAAACCCGCGATTTCCCGTAAATCCGGGATCGCCGTATAGTAATGTATACAAAGAAAGTAAGCAGGAGTAAACTCATTTCCCGAACGATTTTTAAAATTATTTTTTCACCACTAAACCATGAGACTTGTAGTTTTAAAAATATTTTCATTTTTGATGAGACGCCGAATGAAAGCAGTTTAACGCCGGCAACCGAAAACCCGCGATTTCCCGTAAATCCCGCCCGTTAGTCGAATGTATACAAAGAAAGTAAGCAGGAGTAAACTCATTTCCCGAACGATTTTTAAAATTATTTTTCACCACTAAAACCCATGAGACTTGTAGTTTATAAAAATATTTTCATTTTTGATGTGACGCCGAATGAAAGCAGTTTAATCGCCGGCAACCGAAAACCCGCGATTTCCCGTAAATCCCGGATCGGCCGTATAGTCGAATGTATACAAAGAAAGTAAGCAGGGAGTAAACTCATTTCCCGAACGATTTTTAAAATTATTTTTTTCACCACTAAAACCCATGAGACTTGTAGTTTTCAAAAATATTTTCATTTTTGATGAGACGCCGAATGAAAGCAGTTTAATCGCCGGCAACCGAAAACCCGCGATTTCCCGTAAATCCCGTATAGTCGAATGTATACAAAGAAAGTAAGCAGGGAGTAAACTCATTTCCCGAACGATTTTTAAAATTATTTTTTCACCACTAAAACCATGAGACTTGTAGTTTCAAAAATATTTTCATTTTTGATGAGACGCCGAATGAAAGCAGTTTAATCGCCGGCAACCGAAAACCCGCGATTTCCCGTAAATCCCGGTCGGCCCGTATAGTCGAATGTATACAAAGAAAGTAAGCAGGGAGTAAACTCATTTCCCGAACGATTTTTAAAATTATTTTTTCACCACTAAAACCCATGAGACTTGTAGTTTTCAAAAATATTTTCATTTTTGATGAGACGCCGAATGAAAGCAGTTTAATCGCCGGCAACCGAAAACCCGCGATTTCCCGTAAATCCCGTATAGTCGAATGTATACAAAGAAAGTAAGCAGGGAGTAAACTCATTTCCCGAACGATTTTTAAAATTATTTTTTCACCACTAAAACCCATGAGACTTGTAGTTTTCAAAAATATTTTCATTTTTGATGAGACGCCGAATGAAAGCAGTTTAATCGCCGGCAACCGAAAACCCGCGATTTCCCGTAAATCCCGGGATCGGCCCGTATAGTCGAATGTATACAAAGAAAGTAAGCAGGGAGTAAACTCATTTCCCGAACGATTTTTAAAATTATTTTTTCACCACTAAAACCCATGAGACTTGTAGTTTTAAAAATATTTTCATTTTTGATGAGACGCCGAATGAAAGCAGTTTAATCGCCGGCAACCGAAAACCCGCGATTTCCCGTAAATCCCGTATAGTCGAATGTATACAAAGAAAGTAAGCAGGGAGTAAACTCATTTCCCGAACGATTTTTAAAATTATTTTTTCACCACTAAAACCCATGAGACTTGTAGTTTTCAAAAATATTTTCATTTTTGATGAGACGCCGAATGAAAGCAGTTTAATCGCCGGCAACCGAAAACCCGCGATTTCCCGTAAATCCCGTATCCCGTATAGTCGAATGTATACAAAGAAAGTAAGCAGGGAGTAAACTCATTTCCCGAACGATTTTTAAAATTATTTTTTCACCACTAAAACCCATGAGACTTGTAGTTTTCAAAAATATTTTCATTTTTGATGAGACGCCGAATGAAAGCAGTTTAATCGCCGGCAACCGAAAACCCGCGATTTCCCGTAAATCCCGTATAGTCGAATGTATACAAAGAAAGTAAGCAGGGAGTAAACTCATTTCCCGAACGATTTTTAAAATTATTTTTTCACCACTAAAACCCATGAGACTTGTAGTTTTCAAAAATATTTTCATTTTTGATGAGACGCCGAATGAAAGCAGTTTAATCGCCGGCAACCGAAAACCCGCGATTTCCCGTAAATCCCGATCGGCCGTATAGTCGAATGTATACAAAGAAAGTAAGCAGGGAGTAAACTCATTTCCCGAACGATTTTTAAAATTATTTTTTCACCACTAAAACCCATGAGACTTGTAGTTTTCAAAAATATTTTCATTTTTGATGAGACGCCGAATGAAAGCAGTTTAATCGCCGGCAACCGAAAACCCGCGATTTCCCGTAAATCCCATCGGCCCGTATAGTCGAATGTATACAAAGAAAGTAAGCAGGAGTAAACTCATTTCCCGAACGATTTTTAAAATTATTTTTTCACCACTAAAACCCATGAGACTTGTAGTTTTCAAAAATATTTTCATTTTTGATGAGACGCCGAATGAAAGCAGTTTAATCGCCGGCAACCGAAAACCCGCGATTTCCCGTAAATCCCGTATAGTCGAATGTATACAAAGAAAGTAAGCAGGGAGTAAACTCATTTCCCGAACGATTTTTAAAATTATTTTTTCACCACTAAAACCCATGAGACTTGTAGTTTTCAAAAATATTTTCATTTTTGATGAGACGCCGAATGAAAGCAGTTTAATCGCCGGCAACCGAAAACCCGCGATTTCCCGTAAATCCCTCGGCCCGTATAGTCGAATGTATACAAAGAAAGTAAGCAGGGAGTAAACTCATTTCCCGAACGATTTTTAAAATTATTTTTTCACCACTAAAACCCATGAGACTTGTAGTTTTCAAAAATATTTTCATTTTTGATGAGACGCCGAATGAAAGCAGTTTAATCGCCGGCAACCGAAAACCCGCGATTTCCCGTAAATCCCGGTCGGCCCGTTAGTCGAATGTATACAAAGAAAGTAAGCAGGGAGTAAACTCATTTCCCGAACGATTTTTAAAATTATTTTTTCACCACTAAAACCCATGAGACTTGTAGTTTTCAAAAATATTTTCATTTTTGATGAGACGCCGAATGAAAGCAGTTTAATCGCCGGCAACCGAAAACCCGCGATTTCCCGTAAATCCCGTCCGTTAGTCGAATGTATACAAAGAAAGTAAGCAGGGAGTAAACTCATTTCCCGAACGATTTTTAAAATTATTTTTTCACCACTAAAACCCATGAGACTTGTAGTTTTCAAAAATATTTTCATTTTTGATGAGACGCCGAATGAAAGCAGTTTAATCGCCGGCAACCGAAAACCCGCGATTTCCCGTAAATCCCGTATAGTCGAATGTATACAAAGAAAGTAAGCAGGGAGTAAACTCATTTCCCGAACGATTTTTAAAATTATTTTTTCACCACTAAAACCCATGAGACTTGTAGTTTTCAAAAATATTTTCATTTTTGATGAGACGCCGAATGAAAGCAGTTTAATCGCCGGCAACCGAAAACCCGCGATTTCCCGTAAATATCCCCGTATAGTCGAATGTATACAAAGAAAGTAAGCAGGGAGTAAACTCATTTCCCGAACGATTTTTAAAATTATTTTTTCACCACTAAAACCCATGAGACTTGTAGTTTTCAAAAATATTTTCATTTTTGATGAGACGCCGAATGAAAGCAGTTTAATCGCCGGCAACCGAAAACCCGCGATTTCCCGTAAATCCCGTATAGTCGAATGTATACAAAGAAAGTAAGCAGGGAGTAAACTCATTTCCCGAACGATTTTTAAAATTATTTTTTCACCACTAAAACCCATGAGACTTGTAGTTTTCAAAAATATTTTCATTTTTGATGAGACGCCGAATGAAAGCAGTTTAATCGCCGGCAACCGAAAACCCGCGATTTCCCGTAAATCCCGTATAGTCGAATGTATACAAAGAAAGTAAGCAGGGAGTAAACTCATTTCCCGAACGATTTTTAAAATTATTTTTTCACCACTAAAACCCATGAGACTTGTAGTTTTCAAAAATATTTTCATTTTTGATGAGACGCCGAATGAAAGCAGTTTAATCGCCGGCAACCGAAAACCCGCGATTTCCCGTAAATCCCGGATCGGCCCGTATAGTCGAATGTATACAAAGAAAGTAAGCAGGGAGTAAACTCATTTCCCGAACGATTTTTAAAATTATTTTTTCACCACTAAAACCCATGAGACTTGTAGTTTTCAAAAATATTTTCATTTTTGATGAGACGCCGAATGAAAGCAGTTTAATCGCCGGCAACCGAAAACCCGCGATTTCCCGTACGGTCGAATGTATACAAAGAAAGTAAGCAGGGAGTAAACTCATTTCCCGAACGATTTTTAAAATTATTTTTTCACCACTAAAACCCATGAGACTTGTAGTTTTCAAAAATATTTTCATTTTTGATGAGACGCCGAATGAAAGCAGTTTAATCGCCGGCAACCGAAAACCCGCGATTTCCCGTAAATCCCGTATAGTCGAATGTATACAAAGAAAGTAAGCAGGGAGTAAACTCATTTCCCGAACGATTTTTAAAATTATTTTTTCACCACTAAAACCCATGAGACTTGTAGTTTTCAAAAATATTTTCATTTTTGATGAGACGCCGAATGAAAGCAGTTTAATCGCCGGCAACCGAAAACCCGCGATTTCCCGTAAATCCCGGTCGGCCCGTATAGTCGAATGTATACAAAGAAAGTAAGCAGGGAGTAAACTCATTTCCCGAACGATTTTTAAAATTATTTTTTCACCACTAAAACCCATGAGACTTGTAGTTTTCAAAAATATTTTCATTTTTGATGAGACGCCGAATGAAAGCAGTTTAATCGCCGGCAACCGAAAACCCGCGATTTCCCGTAAGTCCCGCGTAGTCGAATGTATACAAAGAAAGTAAGCAGGGAGTAAACTCATTTCCCGAACGATTTTTAAAATTATTTTTTCACCACTAAAACCCATGAGACTTGTAGTTTTCAAAAATATTTTCATTTTTGATGAGACGCCGAATGAAAGCAGTTTAATCGCCGGCAACCGAAAACCCGCGATTTCCCGTAAATCCCGGATCGGCCCGTATAGTCGAATGTATACAAAGAAAGTAAGCAGGGAGTAAACTCATTTCCCGAACGATTTTTAAAATTATTTTTTCACCACTAAAACCCATGAGACTTGTAGTTTTCAAAAATATTTTCATTTTTGATGAGACGCCGAATGAAAGCAGTTTAATCGCCGGCAACCGAAAACCCGCGATTTCCCGTAAATCCCGTATAGTCGAATGTATACAAAGAAAGTAAGCAGGGAGTAAACTCATTTCCCGAACGATTTTTAAAATTATTTTTTCACCACTAAAACCCATGAGACTTGTAGTTTTCAAAAATATTTTCATTTTTGATGAGACGCCGAATGAAAGCAGTTTAATCGCCGGCAACCGAAAACCCGCGATTTCCCGTAAATCGCCCGTATAGTCGAATGTATACAAAGAAAGTAAGCAGGGAGTAAACTCATTTCCCGAACGATTTTTAAAATTATTTTTTCACCACTAAAACCCATGAGACTTGTAGTTTTCAAAAATATTTTCATTTTTGATGAGACGCCGAATGAAAGCAGTTTAATCGCCGGCAACCGAAAACCCGCGATTTCCCGTAAATCCCGTATAGTCGAATGTATACAAAGAAAGTAAGCAGGGAGTAAACTCATTTCCCGAACGATTTTTAAAATTATTTTTTCACCACTAAAACCCATGAGACTTGTAGTTTTCAAAAATATTTTCATTTTTGATGAGACGCCGAATGAAAGCAGTTTAATCGCCGGCAACCGAAAACCCGCGATTTCCCGTAAATCCCGTCGGCCCGTATAGTCGAATGTATACAAAGAAAGTAAGCAGGGAGTAAACTCATTTCCCGAACGATTTTTAAAATTATTTTTTCACCACTAAAACCCATGAGACTTGTAGTTTTCAAAAATATTTTCATTTTTGATGAGACGCCGAATGAAAGCAGTTTAATCGCCGGCAACCGAAAACCCGCGATTTCCCGTAAATCCCGTATAGTCGAATGTATACAAAGAAAGTAAGCAGGGAGTAAACTCATTTCCCGAACGATTTTTAAAATTATTTTTTCACCACTAAAACCCATGAGACTTGTAGTTTTCAAAAATATTTTCATTTTTGATGAGACGCCGAATGAAAGCAGTTTAATCGCCGGCAACCGAAAACCCGCGATTTCCCGTAAATCCCGTATAGTCGAATGTATACAAAGAAAGTAAGCAGGGAGTAAACTCATTTCCCGAACGATTTTTAAAATTATTTTTTCACCACTAAAACCCATGAGACTTGTAGTTTTCAAAAATATTTTCATTTTTGATGAGACGCCGAATGAAAGCAGTTTAATCGCCGGCAACCGAAAACCCGCGATTTCCCGTAAATCCCGTATAGTCGAATGTATACAAAGAAAGTAAGCAGGGAGTAAACTCATTTCCCGAACGATTTTTAAAATTATTTTTTCACCACTAAAACCCATGAGACTTGTAGTTTTCAAAAATATTTTCATTTTTGATGAGACGCCGAATGAAAGCAGTTTAATCGCCGGCAACCGAAAACCCGCGATTTCCCGTAAATCCCGTCGGCCCGTATAGTCGAATGTATACAAAGAAAGTAAGCAGGGAGTAAACTCATTTCCCGAACGATTTTTAAAATTATTTTTTCACCACTAAAACCCATGAGACTTGTAGTTTTCAAAAATATTTTCATTTTTGATGAGACGCCGAATGAAAGCAGTTTAATCGCCGGCAACCGAAAACCCGCGATTTCCCGTAAATCCCTCGGCCCGTATAGTCGAATGTATACAAAGAAAGTACAGGGAGTAAACTCATTTCCCGAACGATTTTTAAAATTATTTTTTCACCACTAAAACCCATGAGACTTGTAGTTTTCAAAAATATTTTCATTTTTGATGAGACGCCGAATGAAAGCAGTTTAATCGCCGGCAACCGAAAACCCGCGATTTCCCGTAAATCCCGGCTCCCGTATAGTCGAATGTATACAAAGAAAGTAAGCAGGGAGTAAACTCATTTCCCGAACGATTTTTAAAATTATTTTTTCACCACTAAAACCCATGAGACTTGTAGTTTTCAAAAATATTTTCATTTTTGATGAGACGCCGAATGAAAGCAGTTTAATCGCCGGCAACCGAAAACCCGCGATTTCCCGTAAATCCCGTATAGTCGAATGTATACAAAGAAAGTAAGCAGGGAGTAAACTCATTTCCCGAACGATTTTTAAAATTATTTTTTCACCACTAAAACCCATGAGACTTGTAGTTTTCAAAAATATTTTCATTTTTGATGAGACGCCGAATGAAAGCAGTTTAATCGCCGGCAACCGAAAACCCGCGATTTCCCGTAAATCCCGTATAGTCGAATGTATACAAAGAAAGTAAGCAGGGAGTAAACTCATTTCCCGAACGATTTTTAAAATTATTTTTTCACCACTAAAACCCATGAGACTTGTAGTTTTCAAAAATATTTTCATTTTTGATGAGACGCCGAATGAAAGCAGTTTAATCGCCGGCAACCGAAAACCCGCGATTTCCCGTAAATCCCGTATAGTCGAATGTATACAAAGAAAGTAAGCAGGGAGTAAACTCATTTCCCGAACGATTTTTAAAATTATTTTTTCACCACTAAAACCCATGAGACTTGTAGTTTTCAAAAATATTTTCATTTTTGATGAGACGCCGAATGAAAGCAGTTTAATCGCCGGCAACCGAAAACCCGCGATTTCCCGTAAATCCCGTATAGTCGAATGTATACAAAGAAAGTAAGCAGGGAGTAAACTCATTTCCCGAACGATTTTTAAAATTATTTTTTCACCACTAAAACCCATGAGACTTGTAGTTTTCAAAAATATTTTCATTTTTGATGAGACGCCGAATGAAAGCAGTTTAATCGCCGGCAACCGAAAACCCGCGATTTCCCGTAAATCCCGTATAGTCGAATGTATACAAAGAAAGTAAGCAGGGAGTAAACTCATTTCCCGAACGATTTTTAAAATTATTTTTTCACCACTAAAACCCATGAGACTTGTAGTTTTCAAAAATATTTTCATTTTTGATGAGACGCCGAATGAAAGCAGTTTAATCGCCGGCAACCGAAAACCCGCGATTTCCCGTAAATCCCGTATAGTCGAATGTATACAAAGAAAGTAAGCAGGGAGTAAACTCATTTCCCGAACGATTTTTAAAATTATTTTTTCACCACTAAAACCCATGAGACTTGTAGTTTTCAAAAATATTTTCATTTTTGATGAGACGCCGAATGAAAGCAGTTTAATCGCCGGCAACCGAAAACCCGCGATTTCCCGTAAATCCCGTATAGTCGAATGTATACAAAGAAAGTAAGCAGGGAGTAAACTCATTTCCCGAACGATTTTTAAAATTATTTTTTCACCACTAAAACCCATGAGACTTGTAGTTTTCAAAAATATTTTCATTTTTGATGAGACGCCGAATGAAAGCAGTTTAATCGCCGGCAACCGAAAACCCGCGATTTCCCGTAAATCGGCCCGTATAGTCGAATGTATACAAAGAAAGTAAGCAGGGAGTAAACTCATTTCCCGAACGATTTTTAAAATTATTTTTTCACCACTAAAACCCATGAGACTTGTAGTTTTCAAAAATATTTTCATTTTTGATGAGACGCCGAATGAAAGCAGTTTAATCGCCGGCAACCGAAAACCCGCGATTTCCCGTAAATCCCTCGGCCCGTATAGTCGAATGTATACAAAGAAAGTAAGCAGGGAGTAAACTCATTTCCCGAACGATTTTTAAAATTATTTTTTCACCACTAAAACCCATGAGACTTGTAGTTTTCAAAAATATTTTCATTTTTGATGAGACGCCGAATGAAAGCAGTTTAATCGCCGGCAACCGAAAACCCGCGATTTCCCGTAAATCCCGTCGGCCCGTATAGTCGAATGTATACAAAGAAAGTAAGCAGGGAGTAAACTCATTTCCCGAACGATTTTTAAAATTATTTTTTCACCACTAAAACCCATGAGACTTGTAGTTTTCAAAAATATTTTCATTTTTGATGAGACGCCGAATGAAAGCAGTTTAATCGCCGGCAACCGAAAACCCGCGATTTCCCGTAAATCCCGTCGGCCCGTAGTCGAATGTATACAAAGAAAGTAAGCAGGGAGTAAACTCATTTCCCGAACGATTTTTAAAATTATTTTTTCACCACTAAAACCCATGAGACTTGTAGTTTTCAAAAATATTTTCATTTTTGATGAGACGCCGAATGAAAGCAGTTTAATCGCCGGCAACCGAAAACCCGCGATTTCCCGTAAATCCCGTATAGTCGAATGTATACAAAGAAAGTAAGCAGGGAGTAAACTCATTTCCCGAACGATTTTTAAAATTATTTTTTCACCACTAAAACCCATGAGACTTGTAGTTTTCAAAAATATTTTCATTTTTGATGAGACGCCGAATGAAAGCAGTTTAATCGCCGGCAACCGAAAACCCGCGATTTCCCGTAAATCCCGGACTCTGCCCGTATAGTCGAATGTATACAAAGAAAGTAAGCAGGGAGTAAACTCATTTCCCGAACGATTTTTAAAATTATTTTTTCACCACTAAAACCCATGAGACTTGTAGTTTTCAAAAATATTTTCATTTTTGATGAGACGCCGAATGAAAGCAGTTTAATCGCCGGCAACCGAAAACCCGCGATTTCCCGTAAATCCCGTCGGCCAGTCGAATGTATACAAAGAAAGTAAGCAGGGAGTAAACTCATTTCCCGAACGATTTTTAAAATTATTTTTTCACCACTAAAACCCATGAGACTTGTAGTTTTCAAAAATATTTTCATTTTTGATGAGACGCCGAATGAAAGCAGTTTAATCGCCGGCAACCGAAAACCCGCGATTTCCCGTAAATCCCGTCGGCCCGTATAGTCGAATGTATACAAAGAAAGTAAGCAGGAGTAAACTCATTTCCCGAACGATTTTTAAAATTATTTTTTCACCACTAAAACCCATGAGACTTGTAGTTTTCAAAAATTTTTCATTTTTGATGAGACGCCAATGAAAGCAGTTTAATCGCCGGCAACCGAAAACCCGCGATTTCCCGTAAATCCCGGTCGGCCGTATAGTCGAATGTATACAAAGAAAGTACAGGGAGTAAACTCATTTCCCGAACGATTTTTAAAATTATTTTTTCACCACTAAAACCCATGAGACTTGTAGTTTTCAAAAATATTTTCATTTTTGATGAGACGCCGAATGAAAGCAGTTTAATCGCCGGCAACCGAAAACCCGCGATTTCCGTAAATCCCGTATAGTCGAATGTATACAAAGAAAGTAAGCAGGGAGTAAACTCATTTCCCGAACGATTTTTAAAATTATTTTTCACCACTAAAACCCATGAGACTTGTAGTTTTCAAAAATATTTTCATTTTTGATGAGACGCCGAATGAAAACAGTTTAATCGCCGGCAACCGAAAACCCGCGATTTCCCGTAAATCCGTATAGTCGAATGTATACAAAGAAAGTAAGCAGGGAGTAAACTCATTTCCCGAACGATTTTTAAAATTATTTTTTCACCACTAAAACCCATGAGACTTGTAGTTTTCAAAATATTTTCATTTTTGATGAGACGCCGAATGAAAGCAGTTTAATCGCCGGCAACCGAAAACCCGCGATTTCCCGTAAATCCCGTCGGCCCGTATAGTCGAATGTATACAAAGAAAGTAAGCAGGGAGTAAACTCATTTCCCGAACATTTTTAAAATTATTTTTTCACCACTAAAACCCATGAGACTTGTAGTTTTCAAAAATATTTTCATTTTTGATGAGACGCCGAATGAAAGCAGTTTAATCGCCGGCAACCGAAAACCCGCGATTTCCCGTAAATCCGGATCGGCCCGTATAGTCGAATGTATACAAAGAAAGTAAGCAGGAGTAAACTCATTTCCCGAACGATTTTTAAAATTATTTTTTCACCACTAAAACCCATGAGACTTGTAGTTTTCAAAAATATTTTCATTTTTGATGAGACGCCGAATGAAAGCAGTTTAATCGCCGGCAACCGAAAACCCGCGATTTCCCGTAAATCCCGGGATCGGCCCGTATAGTCGAATGTATACAAAGAAAGTAAGCAGGGAGTAAACTCATTTCCCGAACGATTTTTAAAATTATTTTTTCACCACTAAAACCCATGAGACTTGTAGTTTTCAAAAATATTTTCATTTTTGATGAGACGCCGAATGAAAGCAGTTTAATCGCCGGCAACCGAAAACCCGCGATTTCCCGTAAATCCCGTATAGTCGAATGTATACAAAGAAAGTAAGCAGGCAGTAAACTCATTTCCCGAACGATTTTTAAAATTATTTTTTCACCACTAAAACCCATGAGACTTGTAGTTTTCAAAAATATTTTCATTTTTGATGAGACGCCGAATGAAAGCAGTTTAATCGCCGGCAACCGAAAACCCGCGATTTCCCGTAAATCCCGTCGGCCCGTATAGTCGAATGTATACAAAGAAAGTAAGCAGGGAGTAAACTCATTTCCCGAACGATTTTTAAAATTATTTTTTCACCACTAAAACCCATGAGACTTGTAGTTTTCAAAAATATTTTCATTTTTGATGAGACCGCCGAATGAAAGCAGTTTAATCGCCGGAACCGAAAACCCGCGATTTCCCGTAAATCCCGTCGGCCCGTAGTCGAATGTATACAAAGAAAGTAAGCAGGGAGTAAACTCATTTCCCGAACGATTTTTAAAATTATTTTTTCACCACTAAAACCCATGAGACTTGTAGTTTCAAAAATATTTTCATTTTTGATGAGACGCCGAATGAAAGCAGTTTAATCGCCGGCAACCGAAAACCGCGATTTCCCGTAAATCCCGGATCGGCCCGTATAGTCGAATGTATACAAAGAAAGTAAGCAGGGAGTAAACTCATTTCCCGAACGATTTTAAAATTATTTTTTCACCACTAAAACCCATGAGACTTGTAGTTTTCAAAAATATTTTCATTTTTGATGAGACGCCGAATGAAAGCAGTTTAATCGCCGGCAACCGAAAACCCGCGATTTCCGTAAATCCCGTATAGTCGAATGTATACAAGAAAGTAAGCAGGAGTAAACTCATTTCCCGAACGATTTTTAAAATTATTTTTTCACCACTAAAACCATGAGACTTGTAGTTTTCAAAAATATTTTCATTTTTGATGAGACGCCGAATGAAAGCAGTTTAATCGCCGGAAACCGAAAACCCGCGATTTCCCGTAAATCCCGTATAGTCGAATGTGTGTATACAAAGAAAGTAAGCAGGGAGTAAACTCATTTCCCGAACGATTTTTAAAATTATTTTTTCACACCCATGAGACTTGTAGTTTTCAAAAATATTTTCATTTTTGATGAGACGCCGAATGAAAGCAGTTTAATCGCCGGCAACCGAAAACCCGCGATTTCCCGTAAATCCCGTATAGTCGAATGTATACAAAGAAAGTAAGCAGGGAGTAAACTCATTTCCCGAACGATTTTTAAAATTATTTTTTCACCACTAAAACCCATGAGATTGTAGTTTTCAAATATTTCATTTTGATGAGACGCCGAATGAAAGCAGTTTAATCGCCGGCAACCGAAAACCCGCGATTTCCCGTAAACCCGGTATAGTCGAATGTATACAAAGAAAGTAAGCAGGATAACTCATTTCCCGAACGATTTTTAAAATTATTTTTTCACCACTAAAACCATGAGACTTGTAGTTTTCAAAAATTTTCATTTTTGATGAGACGCCGAATGAAAGCAGTTTAATCGCCGGCAACCGAAAACCGCGATTTCCCGTAAATCCCTCGGCCCGTATAGTCGAATGTATACAAAGAAAGTAAGCAGGAGTAAACTCATTTCCCGAACGATTTTTAAAATTATTTTTCACCACTAAACCCATGGACTTGTAGTTTTCAAAAATATTTTCATTTTGATGAGACGCCGAATGAAAGCAGTTTAATCTCCGGAACCGAAAACCCGCGATTTCCCGTAAATCCCGGCTCGGCCCGTATAGTCGAATGTATACAAAGAAAGTAAGCAGGGAGTAAACTCATTTCCCGAACGATTTTTAAAATTATTTTTTCACCACTAAAACCCATGAGACTTGTAGTTTTCAAAAATATTTTCATTTTTGATGAGACGCCGAATGAAAGCAGTTTAATCGCCGGCAACCGAAAACCCGCGATTTCCCGTAAATCCCGTATAGTGAATGTATACAAAGAAAGTAAGCAGGGAGTAAACTCATTTCCCGAACGATTTTTAAAATTATTTTTTCACCACTAAAAACCCATGAGACTTGTAGTTTTCAAAAATATTTTCATTTTTGATGAGACGCCGAATGAAAGCAGTTTAATCCCAACCGAAACCCGCGATTTCCCGTAAATCCCGTATAGTCGAATGTATACAAAGAAAGTAAGCAGGAGTAAACTCATTTCCCGAACGATTTTTAAAATTATTTTTTCACCACTAAAACCCATGAGACTTGTAGTTTTAAAAATATTTTCATTTTTGATGAGACGCCGAATGAAAGCAGTTTAATCGCCGGCAACCGAAAACCCGCGATTTCCGTAAATCCCGTATAGTCGAATGTATACAAAGAAAGTAAGCAGGAGTAAACTCATTTCCCGAACGATTTTTAAAATTATTTTTTCACCACTAAAACCCATGAGACTTGCAGTTTTCAAAAATATTTTCATTTTTGATGAGACGCCGAATGAAGCAGTTTAATCGCCGGCAACCGAAAACCGCGATTTCCCGTAAATCCCGGCTCGGCCCGTATAGTGGAATGTATACAAAGAAAGTAGCAGGGAGTAAACTCATTTCCCGAACGATTTTTAAAATTATTTTTTCACCACTAAAACCCATGAGACTTGTAGTTTTCAAAAATATTTTCATTTTTGATGAGACGCCGAATGAAAGCAGTTTAATCGCCGGCAACCGAAAACCCGCGATTCCCGTAAATCCCGTATAGTCGAATGTATACAAAGAAAGTAAGCGGGAGTAAACTCATTTCCCGAACGATTTTTAAAATTATTTTTTCACCACTAAAACCCATGAGACTTGTAGTTTTCAAAAATATTTTCATTTTTGATGAGACGCCGAATGAAAGCAGTTTAATCGCCGGCAACCGAAAACCCCGATTTCCCGTAATCCATCCCGTAGTCGAATGTATACAAAGAAAGTAAGCAGGGAGTAAACTCATTTCCCGAACGATTTTTAAAATTATTTTTTCACCACTAAACCCATGAGACTTAGTTTTCAAAAATATTTTCATTTTTGATGAGACGCCGAATGAAAGCAGTTTAATCCGGCAACCGAAAACCCGCGATTTCCCGTAAATCCCGGCTCGGCCCGTATAGTCGAATGTATACAAAGAAAGTAAGCAGGAGTAAACTCATTTCCCGAACGATTTTTAAAATTATTTTTTCACCACTAAAACCCATGAGACTTGTAGTTTTCAAAAATATTTTCATTTTTGATGAGACGCCGAATGAAAGCAGTTTAATCGCCGGCAACCGAAAACCCGCGATTTCCCGTAAATCCGTATAGTCGAATGTATACAAAGAAAGTAAGCAGGAGTAAACTCATTTCCCGAACGATTTTTAAAATTATTTTTTCACCACTAAAACCCATGAGACTTGTAGTTTTCAAAAATATTTTCATTTTTGATGAGACGCCGAATGAAAGCAGTTTAATCGCCGGAAACCGAAAACCCGCGATTTCCCGTAAATCCCATCGGCCCGTATAGTCGAATGTATACAAAGAAAGTAGCAGGAGTAAACTCATTTCCCGAACGATTTTTAAAATTATTTTTCACCACTAAAACCCAGACTTGTAGTTTTCAAAAATATTTTCATTTTTGATGAGACGCCGAATGAAAGCAGTTTAATCTCCGGAAACCGAAACCCGCGATTTCCGTAAATCCCGGTCGGCCCGTATAGTCGAATGTATACAAAGAAAGTAGCAGGGAGTAAACTCATTTCCCGAACGATTTTTAAAATTATTTTTTCACCACTAAAACCCATGAGACTTGTATTTCAAAAATATTTTCATTTTTGATGAGACGCCGAATGAAAGCAGTTTAATCGCCGGCAACCGAAAACCCGCGATTTCCCGTAAATCCCGTATAGTCGAATGTATACAAAGAAAGTAAGCAGGAGTAAACTCATTTCCCGAACGATTTTAAAATTATTTTTTCACCACTAAAACCCATGAGACTTGTAGTTTTCAAAAATATTTTCATTTTTGATGAGACGCCGAATGAAAGCAGTTTAATCGCCGGCAACCGAAAACCCGCGATTTCCCGTAAATCCCGTATAGTCGAATGTATACAAAGAAAGTAAGCAGGAGTAAACTCATTTCCCGAACGATTTTTAAAATTATTTTTTCACCACTAAAACCCATGAGACTTGTAGTTTTCAAAAATATTTTCATTTTTGATGAGACGCCGAATGAAAGCAGTTTAATCGCCGGCAACCGAAAACCCGCGATTTCCCGTAAATCCATCGGCCCGTATAGTCGAATGTATACAAAGAAAGTAAGCAGGAGTAAACTCATTTCCCGAACGATTTTTAAAATTATTTTTTCACCACTAAAACCCATGAGACTTGTAGTTTTCAAAAATATTTTCATTTTTGATGAGACGCCGAATGAAAGCAGTTTAATCGCCGGCAACCGAAAACCCGCGATTTCCGTAAATCCCGTATAGTCGAATGTATACAAAGAAAGTAAGCAGGAGTAAACTCATTTCCCGAACGATTTTTAAAATTATTTTTTCACCACTAAAACCCATGAGACTTGTAGTTTTCAAAAAATTTTCATTTTTGATGAGACGCCGAATGAAACCAGTTTAATCTCCGGCAACCGAAAACCCGCGATTTCCCGTAAATCCGGCTCGCCGTATAGTCGAATGTATACAAAGAAAGTACCAGGAGTAAACTCATTTCCCGAACGATTTTTAAAATTATTTTTTCACCACTAAAACCCATGAGACTTGTAGTTTTCAAAAATATTTTCATTTTTGATGAGACCGAATGAAAGCAGTTTAATCGCCGGCAACCGAAAACCCGCGATTTCCCGTAAATCCCGTATAGTCGAATGTATACAAAGAAAGTAAGCAGGAGTAAACTCATTTCCGAACGATTTTTAAAATTATTTTTTCACCACTAAAACCCATGAGACTTGTAGTTTTAAAAAATATTTTCATTTTTGATGAGACGCCGAATGAAAGCAGTTTAATCGCCGGCAACCGAAAACCCGCGATTTCCCGTAAATCCCATCGGCCCGTATAGTCGAATGTATACAAAGAAAGTAAGCAGGGAGTAAACTCATTTCCCGAACGATTTTTAAAATTATTTTTTCACCACTAAAACCCATGAGACTTGTAGTTTTCAAAAATATTTTCATTTTTGATGAGACGCCGAATGAAAGCAGTTTAATCGCCGGCAACCGAAAACCCGCGATTTCCCGTAAATCCCGGTCGGCCCGTATAGTCGAATGTATACAAAGAAAGTAAGCAGGGAGTAAACTCATTTCCCGAACGATTTTAAAATTATTTTTTCACCACTAAAACCCATGAGACTTGTAGTTTTCAAAAATATTTTCATTTTTGATGAGACGCCGAATGAAAGCAGTTTAATCCGGCAACCGAAAACCCGCGATTTCCCGTAAATCCCGTATAGTCGAATGTATACAAAGAAAGTAAGCAGGGAGTAAACTCATTTCCCGAACGATTTTTAAAATTATTTTTTCACCACTAAAACCCATGAGACTTGTAGTTTTCAAAAATATTTTCATTTTTGATGAGACGCCGAATGAAAGCAGTTTAATCCGGCAACCGAAAACCCGCGATTTCCCGTAAATCCCGGCTCGGCCCGTATAGTGGAATGTATACAAAGAAAGTAGCAGGGAGTAAACTCATTTCCCGAACGATTTTTAAAATTATTTTTTCACCACTAAAACCATGAGACTTGTAGTTTTCAAAAATATTTTCATTTTTGATGAGACGCCGAATGAAAGCAGTTTAATCGCCGGCAACCGAAAACCCGCGATTTCCCGTAAATCCCGTATAGTCGAATGTATACAAAGAAAGTAAGCAGGAGTAAACTCATTTCCCGAACGATTTTTAAAATTATTTTTTCACCACTAAAACCATGAGACTTGTTTTCAAAAATATTTTCATTTTTGATGAGACGCCGAATGAAAGCAGTTTAATCGCCGGCAACCGAAAACCCGCGATTTCCCGTAAATCCCGTATAGTCGAATGTATACAAAGAAAGTAAGCAGGGAGTAAACTCATTTCCCGAACGATTTTTAAAATTATTTTTTCACCACTAAAACCCATGAGACTTGTAGTTTTCAAAAATATTTTCATTTTTGATGAGACGCCGAATGAAAGCAGTTTAATCGCCGGCAACCGAAAACCCGCGATTTCCCGTAAATCCCATCCCGTATAGTCGAATGTATACAAAGAAAGTAAGCAGGGAGTAAACTCATTTCCGAACGATTTTTAAATTATTTTTTCACCACTAAAACCCATGAGACTTGTAGTTTTCAAAAATATTTTCATTTTTGATGAGACGCCGAATGAAAGCAGTTTAATCTCCGGCAACCGAAAACCCGCGATTTCCCGTAAATCCCGGCTCGGCCCGTATAGTCGAATGTATACAAAGAAAGTAGCAGGGAGTAAACTCATTTCCCGAACGATTTTTAAAATTATTTTTTCACCACTAAAACCATGAGACTTGTAGTTTTCAAAAATATTTTCATTTTTGATGAGACGCCGAATGAAAGCAGTTTAATCGCCGGCAACCGAAAACCCGCGATTTCCCGTAAATCCCGTATAGTCGAATGTATACAAAGAAAGTAGCAGGGAGTAAACTCATTTCCCGAACGATTTTTAAAATTATTTTTTCACCACAAACCCATGAGACTTGTAGTTTTCAAAAATATTTCATTTTTGATGAGACGCCGAATGAAAGCAGTTTAATCGCCGGCAACCGAAAACCCGCGATTTCCCGTAAATCCCGTATAGTCGAATGTATACAAAGAAAGTAAGCAGGAGTAAACTCATTTCCCGAACGATTTTTAAAATTATTTTTTCACCACTAAAACCATGAGACTTGTAGTTTTCAAAAATATTTTCATTTTTGATGAGACGCCGAATGAAAGCAGTTTAATCGCCGGCAACCGAAAACCCGCGATTTCCCGTAAATCCCGTATAGTCGAATGTATACAAAGAAAGTAAGCAGGAGTAAACTCATTTCCCGAACGATTTTTAAAATTATTTTTTCACCACTAAAACCCATGAGACTTGTAGTTTTCAAAATATTTTCATTTTTGATGAGACGCCGAATGAAAGCAGTTTAATCGCCGGCAACCGAAAACCGCGATTTCCCGTAAATCCCGTATAGTCGAATGTATACAAAGAAAGTACCAGGGAGTAAACTCATTTCCCGAACGATTTTTAAAATTATTTTTTCACCACTAAAACCCATGAGACTTGTAGTTTTCAAAATATTTTCATTTTTGATGAGACGCCGAATGAAAGCAGTTTAATCGCCGGCAACCGAAAACCCGCGATTTCCCGTAAATCCCATCGGCCCGTATAGTCGAATGTATACAAAGAAAGTAAGCAGGGAGTAAACTCATTTCCCGAACGATTTTTAAAATTATTTTTTCACCACTAAAACCATGAGACTTGTAGTTTTCAAAATATTTTCATTTTTGATGAGACGCCGAATGAAAGCAGTTTAATCGCCGGCAACCAAAACCCGCGATTTCCCGTAAATCCCGGCTCGGCCGTATAGTCGAATGTATACAAAGAAAGTACCCAGGGAGTAAACTCATTTCCCGAACGATTTTTAAAATTATTTTTTCACCACTAAAACCCATGAGACTTGTAGTTTTCAAAAATATTTTCATTTTTGATGAGACGCCGAATGAAAGCAGTTTAATCGCCGGCAACCGAAAACCCGCGATTTCCCGTAAATCCCGTATAGTCGAATGTATACAAAGAAAGTAGCAGGGAGTAAACTCATTTCCCGAACGATTTTAAAATTATTTTTTCACCACTAAAACCCATGAGACTTGTAGTTTTCAAAAATATTTTCATTTTTGATGAGACGCCGAATGAAAGCAGTTTAATCGCCAACCGAAAACCCGCGATTTCCCGTAAATCCCGTATAGTCGAATGTATACAAAGAAAGTAAGCAGGAGTAAACTCATTTCCCGAACGATTTTTAAAATTATTTTTTCACCACTAAAACCCATGAGACTTGTAGTTTTAAAATATTTCATTTTTGATGAGACGCCGAATGAAAGCAGTTTAATCGCCGGCAACCGAAAACCCGCGATTTCCCGTAAATCCGTATAGTCGAATGTATACAAAGAAAGTAAGCAGGGAGTAAACTCATTTCCCGAACGATTTTTAAAATTATTTTTTCACCACTAAAACCCATGAGACTTGTAGTTTTCAAAAATATTTTCATTTTGATGAGACGCCGAATGAAAGCAGTTTAATCTCCGGCAACCGAAAACCCGCGATTTCCCGTAAATCCCGGCTCGGCCCGTATAGTGGAATGTATACAAAGAAAGTACCCAGGGAGTAAACTCATTTCCCGAACGATTTTTAAAATTATTTTTTCACCACTAAAACCCATGAGACTTGTAGTTTTCAAAAATATTTTCATTTTTGATGAGACGCCGAATGAAAGCAGTTTAATCGCCGGCAACCGAAAACCCGCGATTTCCGTAAATCCCGTATAGTCGAATGTATACAAAGAAAGTAAGCAGGGAGTAAACTCATTTCCCGAACGATTTTTAAAATTATTTTTCACCACTAAAACCCATGAGACTTGTAGTTTTAAAAATATTTTCATTTTTGATGAGACGCCGAATGAAAGCAGTTTAATCGCCGGCAACCGAAAACCCGCGATTTCCCGTAAATCCCGTATAGTCGAATGTATACAAAGAAAGTAAGCAGGGAGTAAACTCATTTCCCGAACGATTTTTAAAATTATTTTTCACCACTAAAACCCATGAGACTTGTAGTTTTCAAAATATTTTCATTTTTGATGAGACGCCGAATGAAAGCAGTTTAATCGCCGGCAACCGAAAACCCGCGATTTCCGTAAATCCCGTATAGTCGAATGTATACAAAGAAAGTAAGCAGGGAGTAAACTCATTTCCCGAACGATTTTTAAAATTATTTTTTCACCACTAAAACCCATGAGACTTGTAGTTTTCAAAAATATTTTCATTTTTGATGAGACGCCGAATGAAAGCAGTTTAATCGCCGGCAACCGAAAACCCGCGATTTCCCGTAAATCCCGTATAGTCGAATGTATACAAAGAAAGTAGCAGGGAGTAAACTCATTTCCCGAACGATTTTTAAAATTATTTTTTCACCACTAAAACCCATGAGACTTGTAGTTTTCAAAAATATTTTCATTTTTGATGAGACGCCGAATGAAAGCAGTTTAATCCCGGCAACCGAAAACCCGCGATTTCCCGTAAATCCCGCCCGTATAGTCGAATGTATACAAAGAAAGTAAGCAGGGAGTAAACTCATTTCCCGAACGATTTTTAAAATTATTTTTTCACCACTAAAACCCATGAGACTTGTAGTTTTCAAAAATATTTTCATTTTTGATGAGACCGAATGAAAGCAGTTTAATCTCCGGAAACCGAAAACCCGCGATTTCCCGTAAATCCGGCTCGGCCCGTATAGTCGAATGTATACAAAGAAAGACAGGGAGTAAACTCATTTCCCGAACGATTTTTAAAATTATTTTTTCACCACTAAAACCCATGAGACTTGTAGTTTTCAAAAATATTTCATTTTTGATGAGACGCCGAATGAAAGCAGTTTAATCGCCGGCAACCGAAAACCCGCGATTTCCCGTAAATTCCCGTATAGTCGAATGTATACAAAGAAAGTAAGCAGGAGTAAACTCATTTCCCGAACGATTTTTAAAATTATTTTTTCACCACTAAAACCATGAGACTTGTAGTTTTCAAAAATATTTTCATTTTTGATGAGACGCCGAATGAAAGCAGTTTAATCGCCGGCAACCGAAAACCCGCGATTTCCCGTAAATCCCGCTCGGCCCGTATAGTCGAATGTATACAAAGAAAGTAGCAGGGAGTAAACTCATTTCCCGAACGATTTTTAAAATTATTTTTTCACCACTAAAACCCATGAGACTTGTAGTTTTCAAAAATTTTTCATTTTTGATGAGACGCCGAATGAAAGCAGTTTAATCGCCGGCAACCGAAAACCCGCGATTTCCCGTAAATCCCGTATAGTCGAATGTATACAAAGAAAGTAAGCAGGGAGTAAACTCATTTCCCGAACGATTTTTAAAATTATTTTTTCACCACTAAAACCATGAGACTTGTAGTTTTCAAAAATATTTTCATTTTTGATGAGACGCCGAATGAAAGCAGTTTAATCTCCGGCAACCGAAAACCGCGATTTCCCGTAAATCCGGCTCGGCCGTATAGTCGAATGTATACAAAGAAAGTACCCAGGGAGTAAACTCATTTCCCGAACGATTTTTAAAATTATTTTTTCACCACTAAAACCCATGAGACTTGTAGTTTTCAAAAATATTTTCATTTTTGATGAGACGCCGAATGAAAGCAGTTTAATCGGCAACCGAAAACCCGCGATTTCCCGTAAATCCCTCGGCCCGTATAGTCGAATGTATACAAAGAAAGTAGCAGGAGTAAACTCATTTCCCGAACGATTTTTAAAATTATTTTTCACCACTAAAACCCATGAGACTTGTAGTTTTCAAAAATATTTTCATTTTTGATGAGACGCCGAATGAAAGCAGTTTAATCGCCGGCAACCGAAAACCGCGATTTCCCGTAAATCCCGTATAGTCGAATGTATACAAAGAAAGTAAGCAGGGAGTAAACTCATTTCCCGAACGATTTTTAAAATTATTTTTTCACCACTAAAACCATGAGACTTGTAGTTTTCAAAAATTTTTCATTTTTGATGAGACGCCGAATGAAAGCAGTTTAATCGCCGGCAACCGAAAACCCGCGATTTCCCGTAAATCCCGTATAGTCGAATGTATACAAAGAAAGTAAGCAGGGAGTAAACTCATTTCCCGAACGATTTTTAAAATTATTTTTTCACCACTAAAACCCATGAGACTTGTAGTTTTCAAAAATTTTCATTTTTGATGAGACGCCGAATGAAAGCAGTTTAATCGCCGGCAACCGAAAACCCGCGATTTCCCGTAAATCCCGTATAGTCGAATGTATACAAAGAAAGTAGCAGGAGTAAACTCATTTCCCGAACGATTTTTAAAATTATTTTTTCACCACTAAAACCATGAGACTTGTAGTTTTCAAAAATATTTCATTTTTGATGAGACGCCGAATGAAAGCAGTTTAATCGCCGGCAACCGAAAACCCGCGATTTCCCGTAAATCCCGGGTCGGCGTATAGTCGAATGTATACAAAGAAAGTACCCAGGAGTAAACTCATTTCCCGAACGATTTTTAAAATTATTTTTTCACCACTAAAACCCATGAGACTTGTAGTTTTCAAAAATATTTTCATTTTGATGAGACGCCGAATGAAAGCAGTTTAATCGCCGGCAACCGAAAACCCGCGATTTCCCGTAAATTCGGCCCGTATAGTCGAATGTATACAAAGAAAGTAGCAGGGAGTAAACTCATTTCCCGAACGATTTTTAAAATTATTTTTTCACCACTAAAACCCATGAGACTTGTAGTTTTCAAAAATATTTTCATTTTTGATGAGACGCCGAATGAAAGCAGTTTAATCTCCGGCAACCGAAAACCCGCGATTTCCCGTAAATCCCGTATAGTCGAATGTATACAAAGAAAGTAGCAGGGAGTAAACTCATTTCCCGAACGATTTTTAAAATTATTTTTTCACCACTAAAACCCATGAGACTTGTAGTTTTCAAAAATATTTCATTTTTGATGAGACGCCGAATGAAAGCAGTTTAATCGCCGGCAACCGAAAACCCGCGATTTCCCGTAAATCCCGTATAGTCGAATGTATACAAAGAAAGTAAGCAGGAGTAAACTCATTTCCCGAACGATTTTTAAAATTATTTTTTCACCACTAAACCCATGAGACTTGTAGTTTTCAAAAATTTTTCATTTTTGATGAGACGCCGAATGAAAGCAGTTTAATCGCCGGCAACCGAAAACCCGCGATTTCCCGTAAATCCCGTATAGTCGAATGTATACAAAGAAAGTAAGCAGGGAGTAAACTCATTTCCCGAACGATTTTTAAAATTATTTTTTCACCACTAAAACCCATGAGACTTGTTTTTCAAAAATATTTTCATTTTTGATGAGACGCCGAATGAAAGCAGTTTAATCGCCGGCAACCGAAAACCCGCGATTTCCCGTAAATCCCGGCTCGGCCGTATAGTCGAATGTATACAAAGAAAGTACCAGGGAGTAAACTCATTTCCCGAACGATTTTTAAAATTATTTTTCACCACTAAAACCCATGAGACTTAGTTTTCAAAAATATTTTCATTTTTGATGAGACGCCGAATGAAAGCAGTTTAATCCGGCAACCGAAAACCCGCGATTTCCCGTAAATCCCGTCGGCCGTAGTCGAATGTATACAAAGAAAGTAAGCAGGGAGTAAACTCATTCCCGAACGATTTTTAAAATTATTTTTTCACCACTAAAACCCATGAGACTTGTAGTTTTCAAAAATATTTTCATTTTTGATGAGACGCCGAATGAAAGCAGTTTAATCGCCGGCAACCGAAAACCGCGATTTCCCGTAAATCCCGGCTCGGCCCGTATAGTCGAATGTATACAAAGAAAGTAAGCAGGAGTAAACTCATTTCCCGAACGATTTTTAAAATTATTTTTTCACCACTAAAACCCATGAGACTTGTAGTTTTCAAAAATATTTTCATTTTTGATGAGACGCCGAATGAAAGCAGTTTAATCGCCGGCAACCGAAAACCCGCGATTTCCCGTAAATCCCTATAGTCGAATGTATACAAAGAAAGTAAGCAGGGAGTAAACTCATTTCCGAACGATTTTTAAAATTATTTTTTCACCACTAAAACCATGAGACTGTAGTTTTCAAAAATATTTTCATTTTTGATGAGACGCCGAATGAAAGCAGTTTAATCCGGCAACCGAAAACCGCGATTTCCCGTAAATCCGGCTCGGCGTATAGTCGAATGTATACAAAGAAAGTACCCAGGGAGTAAACTCATTTCCCGAACGATTTTTAAAATTATTTTTTCACCACTAAAACCCATGAGACTTGTAGTTTTCAAAAATATTTTCATTTTTGATGAGACGCCGAATGAAAGCAGTTTAATCTCCGGCAACCGAAAACCCGCGATTTCCCGTAAATCCCGGCTCGGCCCGTATAGTCGAATGTATACAAAGAAAGTACCCAGGGAGTAAACTCATTTCCCGAACGATTTTTAAAATTATTTTTTCACCACTAAAACCCATGAGACTTGTAGTTTTAAAAATATTTTTTTTTGATGAGACGCCGAATGAAAGCAGTTTAATCGCCGGCAACCGAAAACCGCGATTTCCCGTAAATCCCGATAGTCGAATGTATACAAAGAAAGTAAGCAGGGAGTAAACTCATTTCCCGAACGATTTTTAAAATTATTTTTTCACCACTAAAACCCATGAGACTTGTAGTTTTCAAAAATTTTTCATTTTTGATGAGACGCCGAATGAAAGCAGTTTAATCGCCGGCAACCGAAAACCCGCGATTTCCCGTAAATCCCGTATAGTCGAATGTATACAAAGAAAGTAAGCAGGAGTAAACTCATTTCCCGAACGATTTTTAAAATTATTTTTTCACCACTAAAACCCATGAGACTTGTAGTTTTCAAAAATATTTTCATTTTTGATGAGACGCCGAATGAAAGCAGTTTAATCTCCGGCAACCGAAAACCCGCGATTTCCCGTAAATCCCCTCGGCCGTATAGTCGAATGTATACAAAGAAAGTAAGCAGGGAGTAAACTCATTTCCCGAACGATTTTTAAAATTATTTTTCACCACTAAAACCCATGAGACTTGTAGTTTTCAAAATATTTTCATTTTTGATGAGACGCCGAATGAAAGCAGTTTAATCGCCGGCAACCGAAAACCCGCGATTTCCCGTAAATCCCGGCTCGGCCCGTATAGTCGAATGTATACAAAGAAAGTACCAGGGAGTAAACTCATTTCCCGAACGATTTTTAAAATTATTTTTTCACCACTAAAACCCATGAGACTTGTAGTTTTCAAAAATATTTTCATTTTTGATGAGACGCCGAATGAAAGCAGTTTAATCGCCGGCAACCGAAAACCCGCGATTTCCCGTAAATCCGGCTCGGCCCGTATAGTCGAATGTATACAAAGAAAGTAAGCAGGGAGTAAACTCATTTCCCGAACGATTTTTAAAATTATTTTTTCACCACTAAAACCCATGAGACTTGTAGTTTTCAAAAATATTTTCATTTTTGATGAGACGCCGAATGAAAGCAGTTTAATCGCCGGCAACCGAAAACCCGCGATTTCCCGTAAATCGTATAGTCGAATGTATACAAAGAAAGTAAGCAGGGAGTAAACTCATTTCCCGAACGATTTTTAAAATTATTTTTTCACCACTAAAACCATGGACTTGTATTTTCAAAAATATTTTCATTTTTGATGAGACGCCGAATGAAAGCAGTTTAATCTCCGGAAACCGAAAACCGCGATTTCCCGTAAATCCCGGTCGGCCCGTATAGTCGAATGTATACAAAGAAAGTAGCAGGAGTAAACTCATTTCCCGAACGATTTTTAAATTATTTTTCACCACTAAAACCCATGAGACTTGTAGTTTTCAAAAATATTTTCATTTTTGATGAGACGCCGAATGAAAGCAGTTTAATCGCCGGCAACCGAAAACCCGCGATTTCCCGTAAATCCCGTATAGTCGAATGTATACAAAGAAGTAAGCAGGGAGTAAACTCATTTCCCGAACGATTTTTAAAATTATTTTTTCACCACTAAAACCCATGAGACTTGTAGTTTTCAAAAATTTTTCATTTTTGATGAGACGCCGAATGAAAGCAGTTTAATCGCCGGCAACCGAAAACCCGCGATTTCCCGTAAATCCGTATAGTCGAATGTATACAAAGAAAGTAAGCAGGGAGTAAACTCATTTCCCGAACGATTTTAAAATTATTTTTTCACCACTAAAACCCATGAGACTTGTAGTTTTCAAAAATTTCTTTTTTTGGAGACGCCGAATGAAAGCAGTTTAATCGCCGGCAACGAAAACCCGCGATTTCCCGTAAATCCCGTATAGTCGAATGTATAAAGAAAGTAAGCAGGAGTAAACTCATTTCCCGAACGATTTTTAAATTATTTTTTCACCACTAAAACCCATGAGACTTGTAGTTTTCAAAAATATTTTCATTTTTGATGAGACGCCGAAATGAAAGCAGTTTAATCGCCGGCAACCGAAAACCGCGATTTCCCGTAAATCCCGTATAGTCGAATGTATACAAAGAAAGTAAGCAGGGAGTAAACTCATTTCCCGAACGATTTTTAAAATTATTTTTTCACCACTAAAACCCATGAGACTTGTAGTTT
>JASGCC010002462.1:0-28263 GCA_030067915.1 Hydractinia echinata
AAAAATAATTTTAAAAATCGTTCGGGAAATGAGTTTACTCCCTGCTTACTTTCTTTGTATACATTCGACTATACGGGATTTACGGGAAATCGCGGGTTTTCGGTTGCCGGCGATTAAACTGCTTTCATTCGGCGTCTCATCAAAAATGAAAATATTTTTGAAAACTACAAGTCTCATGGGTTTTAGTGGTGAAAAAATAATTTTAAAAATCGTTCGGGAAATGAGTTTACTCCCTGCTTACTTTCTTTGTATACATTCGACTATACGGGATTTACGGGAAATCGCGGGTTTTCGGTTGCCGGCGATTAAACTGCTTTCATTCGGCGTCTCATCAAAAATGAAAATATTTTTGAAAACTACAAGTCTCATGGGTTTTAGTGGTGAAAAAATAATTTTAAAAATCGTTCGGGAAATGAGTTTACTCCCTGCTTACTTTCTTTGTATACATTCGACTATACGGGCCGAGCCGGATTTACGGGAAATCGCGGGTTTTCGGTTGCCGGCGATTAAACTGCTTTCATTCGGCGTCTCATCAAAAATGAAAAATTTTTGAAAACTACAAGTCTCATGGGTTTTAGTGGTGAAAAAATAATTTTAAAAATCGTTCGGGAAATGAGTTTACTCCCTGCTTACTTTCTTTGTATACATTCGACTATACGGGATTTACGGGAAATCGCGGGTTTTCGGTTGCCGGCGATTAAACTGCTTTCATTCGGCGTCTCATCAAAAATGAAAATATTTTTGAAAACTACAAGTCTCATGGGTTTTAGTGGTGAAAAAATAATTTTAAAAATCGTTCGGGAAATGAGTTTACTCCCTGCTTACTTTCTTTGTATACATTCGACTATACGGGCGCCGGGATTTACGGGAAATCGCGGGTTTTCGGTTGCCGGCGATTAAACTGCTTTCATTCGGCGTCTCATCAAAAATGAAAATATTTTTGAAAACTAAAGTCTCATGGGTTTTAGTGGTGAAAAAATAATTTTAAAAATCGTTCGGGAAATGAGTTTACTCCCTGCTTACTTTCTTTGTATACATTCGACTATACGGGATTTACGGGAAATCGCGGGTTTTCGGTTGCCGGCGATTAAACTGCTTTCATTCGGCGTCTCATCAAAAATGAAAATATTTTTGAAAACTACAAGTCTCATGGGTTTTAGTGGTGAAAAAATAATTTTAAAAATCGTTCGGGAAATGAGTTTACTCCCTGCTTACTTTCTTTGTATACATTCGACTATACGGGATTTACGGGAAATCGCGGGTTTTCGGTTGCCGGCGATTAAACTGCTTTCATTCGGCGTCTCATCAAAAATGAAAATATTTTTGAAAACTACAAGTCTCATGGGTTTTAGTGGTGAAAAAATAATTTTAAAAATCGTTCGGGAAATGAGTTTACTCCCTGCTTACTTTCTTTGTATACATTCGACTATACGGGATTTACGGGAAATCGCGGGTTTTCGGTTGCCGGCGATTAAACTGCTTTCATTCGGCGTCTCATCAAAAATGAAAATATTTTTGAAAACTACAAGTCTCATGGGTTTTAGTGGTGAAAAAATAATTTTAAAAATCGTTCGGGAAATGAGTTTACTCCCTGCTTACTTTCTTTGTATACATTCGACTATACGGGATTTACGGGAAATCGCGGGTTTTCGGTTGCCGGCGATTAAACTGCTTTCATTCGGCGTCTCATCAAAAATGAAAATATTTTTGAAAACTACAAGTCTCATGGGTTTTAGTGGTGAAAAAATAATTTTAAAAATCGTTCGGGAAATGAGTTTACTCCCTGCTTACTTTCTTTGTATACATTCGACTATACGGGATGGGATTTACGGGAAATCGCGGGTTTTCGGTTGCCGGCGATTAAACTGCTTTCATTCGGCGTCTCATCAAAAATGAAAAATTTTTGAAAACTACAAGTCTCATGGGTTTTAGTGGTGAAAAAATAATTTTAAAAATCGTTCGGGAAATGAGTTTACTCCCTGCTTACTTTCTTTGTATACATTCGACTATACGGGATTTACGGGAAATCGCGGGTTTTCGGTTGCCGGCGATTAAACTGCTTTCATTCGGCGTCTCATCAAAAATGAAAATATTTTTGAAAACTACAAGTCTCATGGGTTTTAGTGGTGAAAAAATAATTTTAAAAATCGTTCGGGAAATGAGTTTACTCCCTGCTTACTTTCTTTGTATACATTCGACTATACGGGAGCCGGGATTTACGGGAAATCGCGGGTTTTCGGTTGCCGGCGATTAAACTGCTTTCATTCGGCGTCTCATCAAAAATGAAAATATTTTTGAAAACTACAAGTCTCATGGGTTTTAGTGGTGAAAAAATAATTTTAAAAATCGTTCGGGAAATGAGTTTACTCCCTGCTTACTTTCTTTGTATACATTCGACTATACGGGATTTACGGGAAATCGCGGGTTTTCGGTTGCCGGCGATTAAACTGCTTTCATTCGGCGTCTCATCAAAAATGAAAAATTTTTGAAAACTACAAGTCTCATGGGTTTTAGTGGTGAAAAAATAATTTTAAAAATCGTTCGGGAAATGAGTTTACTCCCTGCTTACTTTCTTTGTATACATTCGACTATACGGGATTTACGGGAAATCGCGGGTTTTCGGTTGCCGGCGATTAAACTGCTTTCATTCGGCGTCTCATCAAAAATGAAAATATTTTTGAAAACTACAAGTCTCATGGGTTTTAGTGGTGAAAAAATAATTTTAAAAATCGTTCGGGAAATGAGTTTACTCCCTGCTTACTTTCTTTGTATACATTCGACTATACGGGATTTACGGGAAATCGCGGGTTTTCGGTTGCCGGCGATTAAACTGCTTTCATTCGGCGTCTCATCAAAAATGAAAATATTTTTGAAAACTACAAGTCTCATGGGTTTTAGTGGTGAAAAAATAATTTTAAAAATCGTTCGGGAAATGAGTTTACTCCCTGCTTACTTTCTTTGTATACATTCGACTATACGGGATTTACGGGAAATCGCGGGTTTTCGGTTGCCGGCGATTAAACTGCTTTCATTCGGCGTCTCATCAAAAATGAAAATATTTTTGAAAACTACAAGTCTCATGGGTTTTAGTGGTGAAAAAATAATTTTAAAAATCGTTCGGGAAATGAGTTTACTCCCTGCTTACTTTCTTTTATACATTCGACTATACGGGATTTACGGGAAATCGCGGGTTTTCGGTTGCCGGCGATTAAACTGCTTTCATTCGGCGTCTCATCAAAAATGAAAATTTTTGAAAACTACAAGTCTCATGGGTTTTAGTGGTGAAAAAATAATTTTAAAAATCGTTCGGGAAATGAGTTTACTCCCTGCTTACTTTCTTTGTATACATTCGACTATACGGGCCGAGCCGGGATTTACGGGAAATCGCGGGTTTTCGGTTGCCGGCGATTAAACTGCTTTCATTCGGCGTCTCATCAAAAATGAAAATATTTTTGAAAACTACAAGTCTCATGGGTTTTAGTGGTGAAAAAATAATTTTAAAAATCGTTCGGGAAATGAGTTTACTCCCTGCTTACTTTCTTTGTATACATTCGACTATACGGGATTTACGGGAAATCGCGGGTTTTCGGTTGCCGGCGATTAAACTGCTTTCATTCGGCGTCTCATCAAAAATGAAAATTTTTGAAAACTACAAGTCTCATGGGTTTTAGTGGTGAAAAAATAATTTTAAAAATCGTTCGGGAAATGAGTTTACTCCCTGCTTACTTTCTTTGTATACATTCGACTATACGGGATTTACGGGAAATCGCGGGTTTTCGGTTGCCGGCGATTAAACTGCTTTCATTCGGCGTCTCATCAAAAATGAAAATATTTTTGAAAACTACAAGTCTCATGGGTTTTAGTGGTGAAAAAATAATTTTAAAAATCGTTCGGGAAATGAGTTTACTCCCTGCTTACTTTCTTTGTATACATTCGACTATACGGGATTTACGGGAAATCGCGGGTTTTCGGTTGCCGGCGATTAAACTGCTTTCATTCGGCGTCTCATCAAAAATGAAAATATTTTTGAAAACTACAAGTCTCATGGGTTTTAGTGGTGAAAAAATAATTTTAAAAATCGTTCGGGAAATGAGTTTACTCCCTGCTTACTTTCTTTGTATACATTCGACTATACGGGCCGAGCGGGATTTACGGGAAATCGCGGGTTTTCGGTTGCCGGCGATTAAACTGCTTTCATTCGGCGTCTCATCAAAAATGAAAATATTTTTGAAAACTACAAGTCTCATGGGTTTTAGTGGTGAAAAAATAATTTTAAAAATCGTTCGGGAAATGAGTTTACTCCCTGCTTACTTTCTTTGTATACATTCGACTATACGGGATTTACGGGAAATCGCGGGTTTTCGGTTGCCGGCGATTAAACTGCTTTCATTCGGCGTCTCATCAAAAATGAAAATATTTTTGAAAACTACAAGTCTCATGGGTTTTAGTGGTGAAAAAATAATTTTAAAAATCGTTCGGGAAATGAGTTTACTCCCTGCTTACTTTCTTTGTATACATTCGACTATACGGGATCCGGGATTTACGGGAAATCGCGGGTTTTCGGTTGCCGGCGATTAAACTGCTTTCATTCGGCGTCTCATCAAAAATGAAAATATTTTTGAAAACTACAAGTCTCATGGGTTTTAGTGGTGAAAAAATAATTTTAAAAATCGTTCGGGAAATGAGTTTACTCCCTGCTTACTTTCTTTGTATACATTCGACTATACGGGATTTACGGGAAATCGCGGGTTTTCGGTTGCCGGCGATTAAACTGCTTTCATTCGGCGTCTCATCAAAAATGAAAATATTTTTGAAAACTACAAGTCTCATGGGTTTTAGTGGTGAAAAAATAATTTTAAAAATCGTTCGGGAAATGAGTTTACTCCCTGCTTACTTTCTTTGTATACATTCGACTATACGGGATTTACGGGAAATCGCGGGTTTTCGGTTGCCGGCGATTAAACTGCTTTCATTCGGCGTCTCATCAAAAATGAAAATATTTTTGAAAACTACAAGTCTCATGGGTTTTAGTGGTGAAAAAATAATTTTAAAAATCGTTCGGGAAATGAGTTTACTCCCTGCTTACTTTCTTTGTATACATTCGACTATACGGGCCGAGCCGGGATTTACGGGAAATCGCGGGTTTTCGGTTGCCGGCGATTAAACTGCTTTCATTCGGCGTCTCATCAAAAATGAAAATATTTTTGAAAACTACAAGTCTCATGGGTTTTAGTGGTGAAAAAATAATTTTAAAAATCGTTCGGGAAATGAGTTTACTCCCTGCTTACTTTCTTTGTATACATTCGACTATACGGGATTTACGGGAAATCGCGGGTTTTCGGTTGCCGGCGATTAAACTGCTTTCATTCGGCGTCTCATCAAAAATGAAAATATTTTTGAAAACTACAAGTCTCATGGGTTTTAGTGGTGAAAAAATAATTTTAAAAATCGTTCGGGAAATGAGTTTACTCCCTGCTTACTTTCTTTGTATACATTCGACTATACGGGCCGATCCGGGATTTACGGGAAATCGCGGGTTTTCGGTTGCCGGCGATTAAACTGCTTTCATTCGGCGTCTCATCAAAAATGAAAATATTTTTGAAAACTACAAGTCTCATGGGTTTTAGTGGTGAAAAAATAATTTTAAAAATCGTTCGGGAAATGAGTTTACTCCCTGCTTACTTTCTTTGTATACATTCGACTATACGGGATTTACGGGAAATCGCGGGTTTTCGGTTGCCGGCGATTAAACTGCTTTCATTCGGCGTCTCATCAAAAATGAAAATATTTTTGAAAACTACAAGTCTCATGGGTTTTAGTGGTGAAAAAATAATTTTAAAAATCGTTCGGGAAATGAGTTTACTCCCTGCTTACTTTCTTTGTATACATTCGACTATACGGGATTTACGGGAAATCGCGGGTTTTCGGTTGCCGGCGATTAAACTGCTTTCATTCGGCGTCTCATCAAAAATGAAAATATTTTTGAAAACTACAAGTCTCATGGGTTTTAGTGGTGAAAAAATAATTTTAAAAATCGTTCGGGAAATGAGTTTACTCCCTGCTTACTTTCTTTGTATACATTCGACTATACGGGCCGAGCCGGGATTTACGGGAAATCGCGGGTTTTCGGTTGCCGGCGATTAAACTGCTTTCATTCGGCGTCTCATCAAAAATGAAAATATTTTTGAAAACTACAAGTCTCATGGGTTTTAGTGGTGAAAAAATAATTTTAAAAATCGTTCGGGAAATGAGTTTACTCCCTGCTTACTTTCTTTGTATACATTCGACTATACGGGATTTACGGGAAATCGCGGGTTTTCGGTTGCCGGCTATTAAACTGCTTTCATTCGGCGTCTCATCAAAAATGAAAATATTTTTAAAACTACAAGTCTCATGGGTTTTAGTGGTGAAAAAATAATTTTAAAAATCGTTCGGGAAATGAGTTTACTCCCTGCTTACTTTCTTTGTATACATTCGACTATACGGGATTTACGGGAAATCGCGGGTTTTCGGTTGCCGGCGATTAAACTGCTTTCATTCGGCGTCTCATCAAAAATGAAAATATTTTTGAAAACTACAAGTCTCATGGGTTTTAGTGGTGAAAAAATAATTTTAAAAATCGTTCGGGAAATGAGTTTACTCCCTGCTTACTTTCTTTGTATACATTCGACTATACGGGATTTACGGGAAATCGCGGGTTTTCGGTTGCCGGCGATTAAACTGCTTTCATTCGGCGTCTCATCAAAAATGAAAATATTTTTGAAAACTACAAGTCTCATGGGTTTTAGTGGTGAAAAAATAATTTTAAAAATCGTTCGGGAAATGAGTTTACTCCCTGCTTACTTTCTTTGTATACATTCGACTATACGGGATTTACGGGAAATCGCGGGTTTTCGGTTGCCGGCGATTAAACTGCTTTCATTCGGCGTCTCATCAAAAATGAAAATATTTTTGAAAACTACAAGTCTCATGGGTTTTAGTGGTGAAAAAATAATTTTAAAAATCGTTCGGGAAATGAGTTTACTCCCTGCTTACTTTCTTTGTATACATTCGACTATACGGGATTTACGGGAAATCGCGGGTTTTCGGTTGCCGGCGATTAAACTGCTTTCATTCGGCGTCTCATCAAAAATGAAAATACTTTTTAAAACTACAAGTCTCATGGGTTTTAGTGGTGAAAAAAAATTTTAAAAATCGTTCGGGAAATGAGTTTACTCCCTGCTTACTTTCTTTGTATACATTCGACTATACGGGATTTACGGGAAATCGCGGGTTTTCGGTTGCCGGCGATTAAACTGCTTTCATTCGGCGTCTCATCAAAAATGAAAATATTTTTAAAACTACAAGTCTCATGGGTTTTAGTGGTGAAAAAATAATTTTAAAAATCGTTCGGGAAATGAGTTTACTCCCTGCTTACTTTCTTTGTATACATTCGACTATACGGGATTTACGGGAAATCGCGGGTTTTCGGTTGCCGGCGATTAAACTGCTTTCATTCGGCGTCTCATCAAAAATGAAAATATTTTTGAAAACTACAAGTCTCATGGGTTTTAGTGGTGAAAAAATAATTTTAAAAATCGTTCGGGAAATGAGTTTACTCCCTGCTTACTTTCTTTGTATACATTCGACTATACGGGATTTACGGGAAATCGCGGGTTTTCGGTTGCCGGCGATTAAACTGCTTTCATTCGGCGTCTCATCAAAAATGAAAATATTTTTGAAAACTACAAGTCTCATGGGTTTTAGTGGTGAAAAAATAATTTTAAAAATCGTTCGGGAAATGAGTTTACTCCCTGCTTACTTTCTTTGTATACATTCGACTATACGGGATTTACGGGAAATCGCGGGTTTTCGGTTGCCGGCGATTAAACTGCTTTCATTCGGCGTCTCATCAAAAATGAAAATATTTTTGAAAACTACAAGTCTCATGGGTTTTAGTGGTGAAAAAATAATTTTAAAAATCGTTCGGGAAATGAGTTTACTCCCTGCTTACTTTCTTTGTATACATTCGACTATACGGGATTTACGGGAAATCGCGGGTTTTCGGTTGCCGGCGATTAAACTGCTTTCATTCGGCGTCTCATCAAAAATGAAAATATTTTTGAAAACTACAAGTCTCATGGGTTTTAGTGGTGAAAAAATAATTTTAAAAATCGTTCGGGAAATGAGTTTACTCCCTGCTTACTTTCTTTGTATACATTCGACTATACGGGATTTACGGGAAATCGCGGGTTTTCGGTTGCCGGCGATTAAACTGCTTTCATTCGGCGTCTCATCAAAAATGAAAATATTTTTGAAAACTACAAGTCTCATGGGTTTTAGTGGTGAAAAAATAATTTTAAAAATCGTTCGGGAAATGAGTTTACTCCCTGCTTACTTTCTTTGTATACATTCGACTATACGGGATTTACGGGAAATCGCGGGTTTTCGGTTGCCGGCGATTAAACTGCTTTCATTCGGCGTCTCATCAAAAATGAAAATATTTTTGAAAACTACAAGTCTCATGGGTTTTAGTGGTGAAAAAATAATTTTAAAAATCGTTCGGGAAATGAGTTTACTCCCTGCTTACTTTCTTTGTATACATTCGACTATACGGGATTTACGGGAAATCGCGGGTTTTCGGTTGCCGGCGATTAAACTGCTTTCATTCGGCGTCTCATCAAAAATGAAAATATTTTTAAAACTACAAGTCTCATGGGTTTTAGTGGTGAAAAAATAATTTTAAAAATCGTTCGGGAAATGAGTTTACTCCCTGCTTACTTTCTTTGTATACATTCGACTATACGGGATTTACGGGAAATCGCGGGTTTTCGGTTGCCGGCGATTAAACTGCTTTCATTCGGCGTCTCATCAAAAATGAAAATATTTTTGAAAACTACAAGTCTCATGGGTTTTAGTGGTGAAAAAATAATTTTAAAAATCGTTCGGGAAATGAGTTTACTCCCTGCTTACTTTCTTTGTATACATTCGACTATACGGGATTTACGGGAAATCGCGGGTTTTCGGTTGCCGGCGATTAAACTGCTTTCATTCGGCGTCTCATCAAAAATGAAAATATTTTTGAAAACTACAAGTCTCATGGGTTTTAGTGGTGAAAAAATAATTTTAAAAATCGTTCGGGAAATGAGTTTACTCCCTGCTTACTTTCTTTGTATACATTCGACTATACGGGATTTACGGGAAATCGCGGGTTTTCGGTTGCCGGCGATTAAACTGCTTTCATTCGGCGTCTCATCAAAAATGAAAATATTTTTGAAAACTACAAGTCTCATGGGTTTTAGTGGTGAAAAAATAATTTTAAAAATCGTTCGGGAAATGAGTTTACTCCCTGCTTACTTTCTTTGTATACATTCGACTATACGGGATTTACGGGAAATCGCGGGTTTTCGGTTGCCGGCGATTAAACTGCTTTCATTCGGCGTCTCATCAAAAATGAAAATATTTTTGAAAACTACAAGTCTCATGGGTTTTAGTGGTGAAAAAATAATTTTAAAAATCGTTCGGGAAATGAGTTTACTCCCTGCTTACTTTCTTTGTATACATTCGACTATACGGGATTTACGGGAAATCGCGGGTTTTCGGTTGCCGGCGATTAAACTGCTTTCATTCGGCGTCTCATCAAAAATGAAAATATTTTTGAAAACTACAAGTCTCATGGGTTTTAGTGGTGAAAAAATAATTTTAAAAATCGTTCGGGAAATGAGTTTACTCCCTGCTTACTTTCTTTGTATACATTCGACTATACGGGATTTACGGGAAATCGCGGGTTTTCGGTTGCCGGCGATTAAACTGCTTTCATTCGGCGTCTCATCAAAAATGAAAATATTTTTGAAAACTACAAGTCTCATGGGTTTTAGTGGTGAAAAAATAATTTTAAAAATCGTTCGGGAAATGAGTTTACTCCCTGCTTACTTTCTTTGTATACATTCGACTATACGGGATTTACGGGAAATCGCGGGTTTTCGGTTGCCGGCGATTAAACTGCTTTCATTCGGCGTCTCATCAAAAATGAAAATATTTTTGAAAACTACAAGTCTCATGGGTTTTAGTGGTGAAAAAATAATTTTAAAAATCGTTCGGGAAATGAGTTTACTCCCTGCTTACTTTCTTTGTATACATTCGACTATACGGGATTTACGGGAAATCGCGGGTTTTCGGTTGCCGGCGATTAAACTGCTTTCATTCGGCGTCTCATCAAAAATGAAAATATTTTTGAAAACTACAAGTCTCATGGGTTTTAGTGGTGAAAAAATAATTTTAAAAATCGTTCGGGAAATGAGTTTACTCCCTGCTTACTTTCTTTGTATACATTCGACTATACGGGATTTACGGGAAATCGCGGGTTTTCGGTTGCCGGCGATTAAACTGCTTTCATTCGGCGTCTCATCAAAAATGAAAATATTTTTGAAAACTACAAGTCTCATGGGTTTTAGTGGTGAAAAAATAATTTTAAAAATCGTTCGGGAAATGAGTTTACTCCCTGCTTACTTTCTTTGTATACATTCGACTATACGGGATTTACGGGAAATCGCGGGTTTTCGGTTGCCGGCGATTAAACTGCTTTCATTCGGCGTCTCATCAAAAATGAAAATATTTTTGAAAACTACAAGTCTCATGGGTTTTAGTGGTGAAAAAATAATTTTAAAAATCGTTCGGGAAATGAGTTTACTCCCTGCTTACTTTCTTTGTATACATTCGACTATACGGGATTTACGGGAAATCGCGGGTTTTCGGTTGCCGGCGATTAAACTGCTTTCATTCGGCGTCTCATCAAAAATGAAAATATTTTTGAAAACTACAAGTCTCATGGGTTTTAGTGGTGAAAAAATAATTTTAAAAATCGTTCGGGAAATGAGTTTACTCCCTGCTTACTTTCTTTGTATACATTCGACTATACGGGATTTACGGGAAATCGCGGGTTTTCGGTTGCCGGCGATTAAACTGCTTTCATTCGGCGTCTCATCAAAAATGAAAATATTTTTGAAAACTACAAGTCTCATGGGTTTTAGTGGTGAAAAAATAATTTTAAAAATCGTTCGGGAAATGAGTTTACTCCCTGCTTACTTTCTTTGTATACATTCGACTATACGGGATTTACGGGAAATCGCGGGTTTTCGGTTGCCGGCGATTAAACTGCTTTCATTCGGCGTCTCATCAAAAATGAAAATATTTTTGAAAACTACAAGTCTCATGGGTTTTAGTGGTGAAAAAATAATTTTAAAAATCGTTCGGGAAATGAGTTTACTCCCTGCTTACTTTCTTTGTATACATTCGACTATACGGGATTTACGGGAAATCGCGGGTTTTCGGTTGCCGGCGATTAAACTGCTTTCATTCGGCGTCTCATCAAAAATGAAAATATTTTTGAAAACTACAAGTCTCATGGGTTTTAGTGGTGAAAAAATAATTTTAAAAATCGTTCGGGAAATGAGTTTACTCCCTGCTTACTTTCTTTGTATACATTCGACTATACGGGATTTACGGGAAATCGCGGGTTTTCGGTTGCCGGCGATTAAACTGCTTTCATTCGGCGTCTCATCAAAAATGAAAATATTTTTGAAAACTACAAGTCTCATGGGTTTTAGTGGTGAAAAAATAATTTTAAAAATCGTTCGGGAAATGAGTTTACTCCCTGCTTACTTTCTTTGTATACATTCGACTATACGGGATTTACGGGAAATCGCGGGTTTTCGGTTGCCGGCGATTAAACTGCTTTCATTCGGCGTCTCATCAAAAATGAAAATATTTTTGAAAACTACAAGTCTCATGGGTTTTAGTGGTGAAAAAATAATTTTAAAAATCGTTCGGGAAATGAGTTTACTCCCTGCTTACTTTCTTTGTATACATTCGACTATACGGGATTTACGGGAAATCGCGGTTGCCGGCGATTAAACTGCTTTCATTCGGCGTCTCATCAAAAATGAAAATATTTTTGAAAACTACAAGTCTCATGGGTTTTAGTGGTGAAAAAATAATTTTAAAAATCGTTCGGGAAATGAGTTTACTCCCTGCTTACTTTCTTTGTATACATTCGACTATACGGGATTTACGGGAAATCGCGGGTTTTCGGTTGCCGGCGATTAAACTGCTTTCATTCGGCGTCTCATCAAAAATGAAAATATTTTTGAAAACTACAAGTCTCATGGGTTTTAGTGGTGAAAAAATAATTTTAAAAATCGTCCGGGAAATGAGTTTACTCCCTGCTTACTTTCTTTGTATACATTCGACTATACGGGATTTACGGGAAATCGCGGGTTTTCGGTTGCCGGCTATTAAACTGCTTTCATTCGGCGTCTCATCAAAAATGAAAATATTTTTAAAACTACAAGTCTCATGGGTTTTAGTGGTGAAAAAATAATTTTAAAAATCGTTCGGGAAATGAGTTTACTCCCTGCTTACTTTCTTTGTATACATTCGACTATACGGGATTTACGGGAAATCGCGGGTTTTCGGTTGCCGGCGATTAAACTGCTTTCATTCGGCGTCTCATCAAAAATGAAAATATTTTTGAAAACTACAAGTCTCATGGGTTTTAGTGGTGAAAAAATAATTTTAAAAATCGTTCGGGAAATGAGTTTACTCCCTGCTTACTTTCTTTGTATACATTCGACTATACGGGATTTACGGGAAATCGCGGGTTTTCGGTTGCCGGCGATTAAACTGCTTTCATTCGGCGTCTCATCAAAAATGAAAATATTTTTGAAAACTACAAGTCTCATGGGTTTTAGTGGTGAAAAAATAATTTTAAAAATCGTTCGGGAAATGAGTTTACTCCCTGCTTACTTTCTTTGTATACATTCGACTATACGGGATTTACGGGAAATCGCGGGTTTTCGGTTGCCGGCGATTAAACTGCTTTCATTCGGCGTCTCATCAAAAATGAAAATATTTTTGAAAACTACAAGTCTCATGGGTTTTAGTGGTGAAAAAATAATTTTAAAAATCGTTCGGGAAATGAGTTTACTCCCTGCTTACTTTCTTTGTATACATTCGACTATACGGGATTTACGGGAAATCGCGGGTTTTCGGTTGCCGGCGATTAAACTGCTTTCATTCGGCGTCTCATCAAAAATGAAAATATTTTTGAAAACTACAAGTCTCATGGGTTTTAGTGGTGAAAAAATAATTTTAAAAATCGTTCGGGAAATGAGTTTACTCCCTGCTTACTTTCTTTGTATACATTCGACTATACGGGATTTACGGGAAATCGCGGGTTTTCGGTTGCCGGCGATTAAACTGCTTTCATTCGGCGTCTCATCAAAAATGAAAATATTTTTGAAAACTACAAGTCTCATGGGTTTTAGTGGTGAAAAAATAATTTTAAAAATCGTTCGGGAAATGAGTTTACTCCCTGCTTACTTTCTTTGTATACATTCGACTATACGGGATTTACGGGAAATCGCGGGTTTTCGGTTGCCGGCGATTAAACTGCTTTCATTCGGCGTCTCATCAAAAATGAAAATATTTTTGAAAACTACAAGTCTCATGGGTTTTAGTGGTGAAAAAATAATTTTAAAAATCGTTCGGGAAATGAGTTTACTCCCTGCTTACTTTCTTTGTATACATTCGACTATACGGGATTTACGGGAAATCGCGGGTTTTCGGTTGCCGGCGATTAAACTGCTTTCATTCGGCGTCTCATCAAAAATGAAAATATTTTTGAAAACTACAAGTCTCATGGGTTTTAGTGGTGAAAAAATAATTTTAAAAATCGTTCGGGAAATGAGTTTACTCCCTGCTTACTTTCTTTGTATACATTCGACTATACGGGATTTACGGGAAATCGCGGGTTTTCGGTTGCCGGCGATTAAACTGCTTTCATTCGGCGTCTCATCAAAAATGAAAATATTTTTGAAAACTACAAGTCTCATGGGTTTTAGTGGTGAAAAAATAATTTTAAAAATCGTTCGGGAAATGAGTTTACTCCCTGCTTACTTTCTTTGTATACATTCGACTATACGGGATTTACGGGAAATCGCGGGTTTTCGGTTGCCGGCGATTAAACTGCTTTCATTCGGCGTCTCATCAAAAATGAAAATATTTTTGAAAACTACAAGTCTCATGGGTTTTAGTGGTGAAAAAATAATTTTAAAAATCGTTCGGGAAATGAGTTTACTCCCTGCTTACTTTCTTTGTATACATTCGACTATACGGGATTTACGGGAAATCGCGGGTTTTCGGTTGCCGGCGATTAAACTGCTTTCATTCGGCGTCTCATCAAAAATGAAAATATTTTTGAAAACTACAAGTCTCATGGGTTTTAGTGGTGAAAAAATAATTTTAAAAATCGTTCGGGAAATGAGTTTACTCCCTGCTTACTTTCTTTGTATACATTCGACTATACGGGATTTACGGGAAATCGCGGGTTTTCGGTTGCCGGCGATTAAACTGCTTTCATTCGGCGTCTCATCAAAAATGAAAATATTTTTGAAAACTACAAGTCTCATGGGTTTTAGTGGTGAAAAAATAATTTTAAAAATCGTTCGGGAAATGAGTTTACTCCCTGCTTACTTTCTTTGTATACATTCGACTATACGGGATTTACGGGAAATCGCGGGTTTTCGGTTGCCGGCGATTAAACTGCTTTCATTCGGCGTCTCATCAAAAATGAAAATATTTTTGAAAACTACAAGTCTCATGGGTTTTAGTGGTGAAAAAATAATTTTAAAAATCGTTCGGGAAATGAGTTTACTCCCTGCTTACTTTCTTTGTATACATTCGACTATACGGGATTTACGGGAAATCGCGGGTTTTCGGTTGCCGGCGATTAAACTGCTTTCATTCGGCGTCTCATCAAAAATGAAAATATTTTTGAAAACTACAAGTCTCATGGGTTTTAGTGGTGAAAAAATAATTTTAAAAATCGTTCGGGAAATGAGTTTACTCCCTGCTTACTTTCTTTGTATACATTCGACTATACGGGATTTACGGGAAATCGCGGGTTTTCGGTTGCCGGCGATTAAACTGCTTTCATTCGGCGTCTCATCAAAAATGAAAATATTTTTGAAAACTACAAGTCTCATGGGTTTTAGTGGTGAAAAAATAATTTTAAAAATCGTTCGGGAAATGAGTTTACTCCCTGCTTACTTTCTTTGTATACATTCGACTATACGGGATTTACGGGAAATCGCGGGTTTTCGGTTGCCGGCGATTAAACTGCTTTCATTCGGCGTCTCATCAAAAATGAAAATATTTTTGAAAACTACAAGTCTCATGGGTTTTAGTGGTGAAAAAATAATTTTAAAAATCGTTCGGGAAATGAGTTTACTCCCTGCTTACTTTCTTTGTATACATTCGACTATACGGGATTTACGGGAAATCGCGGGTTTTCGGTTGCCGGCGATTAAACTGCTTTCATTCGGCGTCTCATCAAAAATGAAAATATTTTTGAAAACTACAAGTCTCATGGGTTTTAGTGGTGAAAAAATAATTTTAAAAATCGTTCGGGAAATGAGTTTACTCCCTGCTTACTTTCTTTGTATACATTCGACTATACGGGATTTACGGGAAATCGCGGGTTTTCGGTTGCCGGCGATTAAACTGCTTTCATTCGGCGTCTCATCAAAAATGAAAATATTTTTGAAAACTACAAGTCTCATGGGTTTTAGTGGTGAAAAAATAATTTTAAAAATCGTTCGGGAAATGAGTTTACTCCCTGCTTACTTTCTTTGTATACATTCGACTATACGGGATTTACGGGAAATCGCGGGTTTTCGGTTGCCGGCGATTAAACTGCTTTCATTCGGCGTCTCATCAAAAATGAAAATATTTTTGAAAACTACAAGTCTCATGGGTTTTAGTGGTGAAAAAATAATTTTAAAAATCGTTCGGGAAATGAGTTTACTCCCTGCTTACTTTCTTTGTATACATTCGACTATACGGGATTTACGGGAAATCGCGGGTTTTCGGTTGCCGGCGATTAAACTGCTTTCATTCGGCGTCTCATCAAAAATGAAAATATTTTTGAAAACTACAAGTCTCATGGGTTTTAGTGGTGAAAAAATAATTTTAAAAATCGTTCGGGAAATGAGTTTACTCCCTGCTTACTTTCTTTGTATACATTCGACTATACGGGATTTACGGGAAATCGCGGGTTTTCGGTTGCCGGCGATTAAACTGCTTTCATTCGGCGTCTCATCAAAAATGAAAATATTTTTGAAAACTACAAGTCTCATGGGTTTTAGTGGTGAAAAAATAATTTTAAAAATCGTTCGGGAAATGAGTTTACTCCCTGCTTACTTTCTTTGTATACATTCGACTATACGGGATTTACGGGAAATCGCGGGTTTTCGGTTGCCGGCGATTAAACTGCTTTCATTCGGCGTCTCATCAAAAATGAAAATATTTTTGAAAACTACAAGTCTCATGGGTTTTAGTGGTGAAAAAATAATTTTAAAAATCGTTCGGGAAATGAGTTTACTCCCTGCTTACTTTCTTTGTATACATTCGACTATACGGGATTTACGGGAAATCGCGGGTTTTCGGTTGCCGGCGATTAAACTGCTTTCATTCGGCGTCTCATCAAAAATGAAAATATTTTTGAAAACTACAAGTCTCATGGGTTTTAGTGGTGAAAAAATAATTTTAAAAATCGTTCGGGAAATGAGTTTACTCCCTGCTTACTTTCTTTGTATACATTCGACTATACGGGATTTACGGGAAATCGCGGGTTTTCGGTTGCCGGCGATTAAACTGCTTTCATTCGGCGTCTCATCAAAAATGAAAATATTTTTGAAAACTACAAGTCTCATGGGTTTTAGTGGTGAAAAAATAATTTTAAAAATCGTTCGGGAAATGAGTTTACTCCCTGCTTACTTTCTTTGTATACATTCGACTATACGGGATTTACGGGAAATCGCGGGTTTTCGGTTGCCGGCGATTAAACTGCTTTCATTCGGCGTCTCATCAAAAATGAAAATATTTTTGAAAACTACAAGTCTCATGGGTTTTAGTGGTGAAAAAATAATTTTAAAAATCGTTCGGGAAATGAGTTTACTCCCTGCTTACTTTCTTTGTATACATTCGACTATACGGGATTTACGGGAAATCGCGGGTTTTCGGTTGCCGGCGATTAAACTGCTTTCATTCGGCGTCTCATCAAAAATGAAAATATTTTTGAAAACTACAAGTCTCATGGGTTTTAGTGGTGAAAAAATAATTTTAAAAATCGTTCGGGAAATGAGTTTACTCCCTGCTTACTTTCTTTGTATACATTCGACTATACGGGATTTACGGGAAATCGCGGGTTTTCGGTTGCCGGCGATTAAACTGCTTTCATTCGGCGTCTCATCAAAAATGAAAATATTTTTGAAAACTACAAGTCTCATGGGTTTTAGTGGTGAAAAAATAATTTTAAAAATCGTTCGGGAAATGAGTTTACTCCCTGCTTACTTTCTTTGTATACATTCGACTATACGGGATTTACGGGAAATCGCGGGTTTTCGGTTGCCGGCGATTAAACTGCTTTCATTCGGCGTCTCATCAAAAATGAAAATATTTTTGAAAACTACAAGTCTCATGGGTTTTAGTGGTGAAAAAATAATTTTAAAAATCGTTCGGGAAATGAGTTTACTCCCTGCTTACTTTCTTTGTATACATTCGACTATACGGGATTTACGGGAAATCGCGGGTTTTCGGTTGCCGGCGATTAAACTGCTTTCATTCGGCGTCTCATCAAAAATGAAAATATTTTTGAAAACTACAAGTCTCATGGGTTTTAGTGGTGAAAAAATAATTTTAAAAATCGTTCGGGAAATGAGTTTACTCCCTGCTTACTTTCTTTGTATACATTCGACTATACGGGATTTACGGGAAATCGCGGGTTTTCGGTTGCCGGCGATTAAACTGCTTTCATTCGGCGTCTCATCAAAAATGAAAATATTTTTGAAAACTACAAGTCTCATGGGTTTTAGTGGTGAAAAAATAATTTTAAAAATCGTTCGGGAAATGAGTTTACTCCCTGCTTACTTTCTTTGTATACATTCGACTATACGGGATTTACGGGAAATCGCGGGTTTTCGGTTGCCGGCGATTAAACTGCTTTCATTCGGCGTCTCATCAAAAATGAAAATATTTTTGAAAACTACAAGTCTCATGGGTTTTAGTGGTGAAAAAATAATTTTAAAAATCGTTCGGGAAATGAGTTTACTCCCTGCTTACTTTCTTTGTATACATTCGACTATACGGGATTTACGGGAAATCGCGGGTTTTCGGTTGCCGGCGATTAAACTGCTTTCATTCGGCGTCTCATCAAAAATGAAAATATTTTTGAAAACTACAAGTCTCATGGGTTTTAGTGGTGAAAAAATAATTTTAAAAATCGTTCGGGAAATGAGTTTACTCCCTGCTTACTTTCTTTGTATACATTCGACTATACGGGATTTACGGGAAATCGCGGGTTTTCGGTTGCCGGCGATTAAACTGCTTTCATTCGGCGTCTCATCAAAAATGAAAATATTTTTGAAAACTACAAGTCTCATGGGTTTTAGTGGTGAAAAAATAATTTTAAAAATCGTTCGGGAAATGAGTTTACTCCCTGCTTACTTTCTTTGTATACATTCGACTATACGGGATTTACGGGAAATCGCGGGTTTTCGGTTGCCGGCGATTAAACTGCTTTCATTCGGCGTCTCATCAAAAATGAAAATATTTTTGAAAACTACAAGTCTCATGGGTTTTAGTGGTGAAAAAATAATTTTAAAAATCGTTCGGGAAATGAGTTTACTCCCTGCTTACTTTCTTTGTATACATTCGACTATACGGGATTTTACGGGAAATCGCGGGTTTTCGGTTGCCGGCGATTAAACTGCTTTCATTCGGCGTCTCATCAAAAATGAAAATATTTTTGAAAACTACAAGTCTCATGGGTTTTAGTGGTGAAAAAATAATTTTAAAAATCGTTCGGGAAATGAGTTTACTCCCTGCTTACTTTCTTTGTATACATTCGACTATACGGGATTTACGGGAAATCGCGGGTTTTCGGTTGCCGGCGATTAAACTGCTTTCATTCGGCGTCTCATCAAAAATGAAAATATTTTTGAAAACTACAAGTCTCATGGGTTTTAGTGGTGAAAAAATAATTTTAAAAATCGTTCGGGAAATGAGTTTACTCCCTGCTTACTTTCTTTGTATACATTCGACTATACGGGATTTTACGGGAAATCGCGGGTTTTCGGTTGCCGGCGATTAAACTGCTTTCATTCGGCGTCTCATCAAAAATGAAAATATTTTTGAAAACTACAAGTCTCATGGGTTTTAGTGGTGAAAAAATAATTTTAAAAATCGTTCGGGAAATGAGTTTACTCCCTGCTTACTTTCTTTGTATACATTCGACTATACGGGATTTACGGGAAATCGCGGGTTTTCGGTTGCCGGCGATTAAACTGCTTTCATTCGGCGTCTCATCAAAAATGAAAATATTTTTGAAAACTACAAGTCTCATGGGTTTTAGTGGTGAAAAAATAATTTTAAAAATCGTTCGGGAAATGAGTTTACTCCCTGCTTACTTTCTTTGTATACATTCGACTATACGGGATTTACGGGAAATCGCGGGTTTTCGGTTGCCGGCGATTAAACTGCTTTCATTCGGCGTCTCATCAAAAATGAAAATATTTTTAAAACTACAAGTCTCATGGGTTTTAGTGGTGAAAAAATAATTTTAAAAATCGTTCGGGAAATGAGTTTACTCCCTGCTTACTTTCTTTGTATACATTCGACTATACGGGATTTCGGGATTTACGGGAAATCGCGGGTTTTCGGTTGCCGGCGATTAAACTGCTTTCATTCGGCGTCTCATCAAAAATGAAAATATTTTTGAAAACTACAAGTCTCATGGGTTTTAGTGGTGAAAAAATAATTTTAAAAATCGTTCGGGAAATGAGTTTACTCCCTGCTTACTTTCTTTGTATACATTCGACTATACGGGATTTACGGGAAATCGCGGGTTTTCGGTTGCCGGCGATTAAACTGCTTTCATTCGGCGTCTCATCAAAAATGAAAATATTTTTGAAAACTACAAGTCTCATGGGTTTTAGTGGTGAAAAAATAATTTTAAAAATCGTTCGGGAAATGAGTTTACTCCCTGCTTACTTTCTTTGTATACATTCGACTATACGGGATTTACGGGAAATCGCGGGTTTTCGGTTGCCGGCGATTAAACTGCTTTCATTCGGCGTCTCATCAAAAATGAAAATATTTTTGAAAACTACAAGTCTCATGGGTTTTAGTGGTGAAAAAATAATTTTAAAAATCGTTCGGGAAATGAGTTTACTCCCTGCTTACTTTCTTTGTATACATTCGACTATACGGGATTTTACGGGAAATCGCGGGTTTTCGGTTGCCGGCGATTAAACTGCTTTTATTCGGCGTCTCATCAAAAATGAAAACATTTTTGAAAACTACAAGTCTGTTGGGTTTTAGTGGTGAAAAAATAATTTTAAAAATCGTTGGGAAATGAGTTTACTCCCTGCTTACTTTCTTTGTATACATTCGACTATACGGGATTTACGGGAAATCGCGGGTTTTCGGTTGCCGGCGATTAAACTGCTTTCATTCGGCGTCTCATCAAAAATGAAAATATTTTTAAAACTACAAGTCTCATGGGTTTTAGTGGTGAAAAAATAATTTTAAAAATCGTTCGGGAAATGAGTTTACTCCCTGCTTACTTTCTTTGTATACATTCGACTATACGGGATTTACGGGAAATCGCGGGTTTTCGGTTGCCGGCGATTAAACTGCTTTCATTCGGCGTCTCATCAAAAATGAAAATATTTTTGAAAACTACAAGTCTCATGGGTTTTAGTGGTGAAAAAATAATTTTAAAAATCGTTCGGGAAATGAGTTTACTCCCTGCTTACTTTCTTTGTATACATTCGACTATACGGGATTTACGGGAAATCGCGGGTTTTCGGTTGCCGGCGATTAAACTGCTTTCATTCGGCGTCTCATCAAAAATGAAAATATTTTTAAAACTACAAGTCTCATGGGTTTTAGTGGTGAAAAAATAATTTTAAAAATCGTTCGGGAAATGAGTTTACTCCCTGCTTACTTTCTTTGTATACATTCGACTATACGGGATTTACGGGAAATCGCGGGTTTTCGGTTGCCGGCGATTAAACTGCTTTCATTCGGCGTCTCATCAAAAATGAAAATATTTTTGAAAACTACAAGTCTCATGGGTTTTAGTGGTGAAAAAATAATTTTAAAAATCGTTCGGGAAATGAGTTTACTCCCTGCTTACTTTCTTTGTATACATTCGACTATACGGGATTTACGGGAAATCGCGGGTTTTCGGTTGCCGGCGATTAAACTGCTTTCATTCGGCGTCTCATCAAAAATGAAAATATTTTTGAAAACTACAAGTCTCATGGGTTTTAGTGGTGAAAAAATAATTTTAAAAATCGTTCGGGAAATGAGTTTACTCCCTGCTTACTTTCTTTGTATACATTCGACTATACGGGATGGGATTACGGGAAATCGCGGGTTTTCGGTTGCCGGCGATTAAACTGCTTTCATTCGGCGTCTCATCAAAAATGAAAATATTTTTGAAAACTACAAGTCTCATGGGTTTTAGTGGTGAAAAAATAATTTTAAAAATCGTTCGGGAAATGAGTTTACTCCCTGCTTACTTTCTTTGTATACATTCGACTATACGGGATTTACGGGAAATCGCGGGTTTTCGGTTGCCGGCGATTAAACTGCTTTCATTCGGCGTCTCATCAAAAATGAAAATATTTTTGAAAACTACAAGTCTCATGGGTTTTAGTGGTGAAAAAATAATTTTAAAAATCGTTCGGGAAATGAGTTTACTCCCTGCTTACTTTCTTTGTATACATTCGACTATACGGGATTTACGGGAAATCGCGGGTTTTCGGTTGCCGGCGATTAAACTGCTTTCATTCGGCGTCTCATCAAAAATGAAAATATTTTTGAAAACTACAAGTCTCATGGGTTTTAGTGGTGAAAAAATAATTTTAAAAATCGTTCGGGAAATGAGTTTACTCCCTGCTTACTTTCTTTGTATACATTCGACTATACGGGATTTACGGGAAATCGCGGGTTTTCGGTTGCCGGCGATTAAACTGCTTTCATTCGGCGTCTCATCAAAAATGAAAATATTTTAAAACTACAAGTCTCATGGGTTTTAGTGGTGAAAAAATAATTTTAAAAATCGTTCGGGAAATGAGTTTACTCCCTGCTTACTTTCTTTGTATACATTCGACTATACGGGATGGGATTTACGGGAAATCGCGGGTTTTCGGTTGCCGGCGATTAAACTGCTTTCATTCGGCGTCTCATCAAAAATGAAAATATTTTTGAAAACTACAAGTCTCATGGGTTTTAGTGGTGAAAAAATAATTTTAAAAATCGTTCGGGAAATGAGTTTACTCCCTGCTTACTTTCTTTGTATACATTCGACTATACGGGATTTACGGGAAATCGCGGGTTTTCGGTTGCCGGCGATTAAACTGCTTTCATTCGGCGTCTCATCAAAAATGAAAATATTTTTAAAACTACAAGTCTCATGGGTTTTAGTGGTGAAAAAATAATTTTAAAAATCGTTCGGGAAATGAGTTTACTCCCTGCTTACTTTCTTTGTATACATTCGACTATACGGGATGGATTTACGGGAAATCGCGGGTTTTCGGTTGCCGGCGATTAAACTGCTTTCATTCGGCGTCTCATCAAAAATGAAAATATTTTTGAAAACTACAAGTCTCATGGGTTTTAGTGGTGAAAAAATAATTTTAAAAATCGTTCGGGAAATGAGTTTACTCCCTGCTTACTTTCTTTGTATACATTCGACTATACGGGATTTACGGGAAATCGCGGGTTTTCGGTTGCCGGCGATTAAACTGCTTTCATTCGGCGTCTCATCAAAAATGAAAATATTTTTGAAAACTACAAGTCTCATGGGTTTTAGTGGTGAAAAAATAATTTTAAAAATCGTTCGGGAAATGAGTTTACTCCCTGCTTACTTTCTTTGTATACATTCGACTATACGGGATTTTACGGGAAATCGCGGGTTTTCGGTTGCCGGCGATTAAACTGCTTTCATTCGGCGTCTCATCAAAAATGAAAATATTTTTGAAAACTACAAGTCTCATGGGTTTTAGTGGTGAAAAAATAATTTTAAAAATCGTTCGGGAAATGAGTTTACTCCCTGCTTACTTTCTTTGTATACATTCGACTATACGGGATTTACGGGAAATCGCGGGTTTTCGGTTGCCGGCGATTAAACTGCTTTCATTCGGCGTCTCATCAAAAATGAAAATATTTTTGAAAACTACAAGTCTCATGGGTTTTAGTGGTGAAAAAATAATTTTAAAAATCGTTCGGGAAATGAGTTTACTCCCTGCTTACTTTCTTTGTATACATTCGACTATACGGGATTTACGGGAAATCGCGGGTTTTCGGTTGCCGGCGATTAAACTGCTTTCATTCGGCGTCTCATCAAAAATGAAAATATTTTTGAAAACTACAAGTCTCATGGGTTTTAGTGGTGAAAAAATAATTTTAAAAATCGTTCGGGAAATGAGTTTACTCCCTGCTTACTTTCTTTGTATACATTCGACTATACGGGATTTACGGGAAATCGCGGGTTTTCGGTTGCCGGCGATTAAACTGCTTTCATTCGGCGTCTCATCAAAAATGAAAATATTTTTGAAAACTACAAGTCTCATGGGTTTTAGTGGTGAAAAAATAATTTTAAAAATCGTTCGGGAAATGAGTTTACTCCCTGCTTACTTTCTTTGTATACATTCGACTATACGGGATATTTACGGGAAATCGCGGGTTTTCGGTTGCCGGCGATTAAACTGCTTTCATTCGGCGTCTCATCAAAAATGAAAATATTTTTGAAAACTACAAGTCTCATGGGTTTTAGTGGTGAAAAAATAATTTTAAAAATCGTTCGGGAAATGAGTTTACTCCCTGCTTACTTTCTTTGTATACATTCGACTATACGGGATTTACGGGAAATCGCGGGTTTTCGGTTGCCGGCGATTAAACTGCTTTCATTCGGCGTCTCATCAAAAATGAAAATATTTTTGAAAACTACAAGTCTCATGGGTTTTAGTGGTGAAAAAATAATTTTAAAAATCGTTCGGGAAATGAGTTTACTCCCTGCTTACTTTCTTTGTATACATTCGACTATACGGGATTTACGGGAAATCGCGGGTTTTCGGTTGCCGGCGATTAAACTGCTTTCATTCGGCGTCTCATCAAAAATGAAAATATTTTTGAAAACTACAAGTCTCATGGGTTTTAGTGGTGAAAAAATAATTTTAAAAATCGTTCGGGAAATGAGTTTACTCCCTGCTTACTTTCTTTGTATACATTCGACTATACGGGATTTACGGGAAATCGCGGGTTTTCGGTTGCCGGCGATTAAACTGCTTTCATTCGGCGTCTCATCAAAAATGAAAATATTTTTGAAAACTACAAGTCTCATGGGTTTTAGTGGTGAAAAAATAATTTTAAAAATCGTTCGGGAAATGAGTTTACTCCCTGCTTACTTTCTTTGTATACATTCGACTATACGGGATTTACGGGAAATCGCGGGTTTTCGGTTGCCGGCGATTAAACTGCTTTCATTCGGCGTCTCATCAAAAATGAAAATATTTTTGAAAACTACAAGTCTCATGGGTTTTAGTGGTGAAAAAATAATTTTAAAAATCGTTCGGGAAATGAGTTTACTCCCTGCTTACTTTCTTTGTATACATTCGACTATACGGGATATTTACGGGAAATCGCGGGTTTTCGGTTGCCGGCGATTAAACTGCTTTCATTCGGCGTCTCATCAAAAATGAAAATATTTTTGAAAACTACAAGTCTCATGGGTTTTAGTGGTGAAAAAATAATTTTAAAAATCGTTCGGGAAATGAGTTTACTCCCTGCTTACTTTCTTTGTATACATTCGACTATACGGGATTTACGGGAAATCGCGGGTTTTCGGTTGCCGGCGATTAAACTGCTTTCATTCGGCGTCTCATCAAAAATGAAAATATTTTTGAAAACTACAAGTCTCATGGGTTTTAGTGGTGAAAAAATAATTTTAAAAATCGTTCGGGAAATGAGTTTACTCCCTGCTTACTTTCTTTGTATACATTCGACTATACGGGATTTACGGGAAATCGCGGGTTTTCGGTTGCCGGCGATTAAACTGCTTTCATTCGGCGTCTCATCAAAAATGAAAATATTTTTGAAAACTACAAGTCTCATGGGTTTTAGTGGTGAAAAAATAATTTTAAAAATCGTTCGGGAAATGAGTTTACTCCCTGCTTACTTTCTTTGTATACATTCGACTATACGGGATTTACGGGAAATCGCGGGTTTTCGGTTGCCGGCGATTAAACTGCTTTCATTCGGCGTCTCATCAAAAATGAAAATATTTTTGAAAACTACAAGTCTCATGGGTTTTAGTGGTGAAAAAATAATTTTAAAAATCGTTCGGGAAATGAGTTTACTCCCTGCTTACTTTCTTTGTATCACTTATCACATACGACGATCCGGGATTTACGGGAAATCGCGGGTTTTCGGTTGCCGGCGATTAAACTGCTTTCATTCGGCGTCTCATCAAAAATGAAAATATTTTTGAAAACTACAAGTCTCATGGGTTTTAGTGGTGAAAAAATAATTTTAAAAATCGTTCGGGAAATGAGTTTACTCCCTGCTTACTTTCTTTGTATACATTCGACTATACGGGATTTACGGGAAATCGCGGGTTTTCGGTTGCCGGCGATTAAACTGCTTTCATTCGGCGTCTCATCAAAAATGAAAATATTTTTGAAAACTACAAGTCTCATGGGTTTTAGTGGTGAAAAAATAATTTTAAAAATCGTTCGGGAAATGAGTTTACTCCCTGCTTACTTTCTTTGTATACATTCGACTATACGGGATATTTACGGGAAATCGCGGGTTTTCGGTTGCCGGCGATTAAACTGCTTTCATTCGGCGTCTCATCAAAAATGAAAATATTTTTGAAAACTACAAGTCTCATGGGTTTTAGTGGTGAAAAAATAATTTTAAAAATCGTTCGGGAAATGAGTTTACTCCCTGCTTACTTTCTTTGTATACATTCGACTATACGGGATTTACGGGAAATCGCGGGTTTTCGGTTGCCGGCGATTAAACTGCTTTCATTCGGCGTCTCATCAAAAATGAAAATATTTTTAAAACTACAAGTCTCATGGGTTTTAGTGGTGAAAAAATAATTTTAAAAATCGTTCGGGAAATGAGTTTACTCCCTGCTTACTTTCTTTGTATACATTCGACTATACGGGATTTACGGGAAATCGCGGGTTTTCGGTTGCCGGCGATTAAACTGCTTTCATTCGGCGTCTCATCAAAAATGAAAATATTTTTGAAAACTACAAGTCTCATGGGTTTTAGTGGTGAAAAAATAATTTTAAAAATCGTTCGGGAAATGAGTTTACTCCCTGCTTACTTTCTTTGTATACATTCGACTATACGGGATTTACGGGAAATCGCGGGTTTTCGGTTGCCGGCGATTAAACTGCTTTCATTCGGCGTCTCATCAAAAATGAAAATATTTTTGAAAACTACAAGTCTCATGGGTTTTAGTGGTGAAAAAATAATTTTAAAAATCGTTCGGGAAATGAGTTTACTCCCTGCTTACTTTCTTTGTATACATTCGACTATACGGGATGGGATTTACGGGAAATCGCGGGTTTTCGGTTGCCGGCGATTAAACTGCTTTCATTCGGCGTCTCATCAAAAATGAAAATATTTTTGAAAACTACAAGTCTCATGGGTTTTAGTGGTGAAAAAATAATTTTAAAAATCGTTCGGGAAATGAGTTTACTCCCTGCTTACTTTCTTTGTATACATTCGACTATACGGGATTTACGGGAAATCGCGGGTTTTCGGTTGCCGGCGATTAAACTGCTTTCATTCGGCGTCTCATCAAAAATGAAAATATTTTTGAAAACTACAAGTCTCATGGGTTTTAGTGGTGAAAAAATAATTTTAAAAATCGTTCGGGAAATGAGTTTACTCCCTGCTTACTTTCTTTGTATACATTCGACTATACGGGATTTACGGGAAATCGCGGGTTTTCGGTTGCCGGCGATTAAACTGCTTTCATTCGGCGTCTCATCAAAAATGAAAATTTTTGAAAACTACAAGTCTCATGGGTTTTAGTGGTGAAAAAATAATTTTAAAAATCGTTCGGGAAATGAGTTTACTCCCTGCTTACTTTCTTTGTATACATTCGACTATACGGGATCCGGGATTTACGGGAAATCGCGGGTTTTCGGTTGCCGGCGATTAAACTGCTTTCATTCGGCGTCTCATCAAAAATGAAAATATTTTTGAAAACTACAAGTCTCATGGGTTTTAGTGGTGAAAAAATAATTTTAAAAATCGTTCGGGAAATGAGTTTACTCCCTGCTTACTTTCTTTGTATACATTCGACTATACGGGATTTACGGGAAATCGCGGGTTTTCGGTTGCCGGCGATTAAACTGCTTTCATTCGGCGTCTCATCAAAAATGAAAATATTTTTGAAAACTACAAGTCTCATGGGTTTTAGTGGTGAAAAAATAATTTTAAAAATCGTTCGGGAAATGAGTTTACTCCCTGCTTACTTTCTTTGTATACATTCGACTATACGGGATTTACGGGAAATCGCGGGTTTTCGGTTGCCGGCGATTAAACTGCTTTCATTCGGCGTCTCATCAAAAATGAAAATATTTTTGAAAACTACAAGTCTCATGGGTTTTAGTGGTGAAAAAATAATTTTAAAAATCGTTCGGGAAATGAGTTTACTCCCTGCTTACTTTCTTTGTATACATTCGACTATACGGGATGGGATTTACGGGAAATCGCGGGTTTTCGGTTGCCGGCGATTAAACTGCTTTCATTCGGCGTCTCATCAAAAATGAAAATATTTTTGAAAACTACAAGTCTCATGGGTTTTAGTGGTGAAAAAATAATTTTAAAAATCGTTCGGGAAATGAGTTTACTCCCTGCTTACTTTCTTTGTATACATTCGACTATACGGGATTTACGGGAAATCGCGGGTTTTTGGTTGCCGGCGATTAAACTGCTTTCATTCGGCGTCTCATCAAAAATGAAAATATTTTTGAAAACTACAAGTCTCATGGGTTTTAGTGGTGAAAAAATAATTTTAAAAATCGTTCGGGAAATGAGTTTACTCTGCTTACTTTCTTTGTATACATTCGACTATACGGGATTTACGGGAAATCGCGGGTTTTCGGTTGCCGGCGATTAAACTGCTTT
>JASGCC010002463.1:0-28262 GCA_030067915.1 Hydractinia echinata
CTTTTAAACAGTGAAACGATTGACTGTGGGACTTATTTGAACTGATTTGGACTTTGACCTTATAAATGTGATAAATGAGACATTGGACTCCAAGAAATACATTCTTCTTAATTTGACATGATTGCTGGAACTCAGCGATTACACTGGGCGTGTGGTAGCGCTTTATTTAAAAATTTAGATAAATAAGTCATTTTTTACTGTGGGACCAATCCTAGCCGTTAGCGCGCGCTGAAGAAATAGAGACAGTTTCAAAAACTACATTTCATTGACTTTCTAACGGAATCAATCCGTTTGAGTTACAACGGTTGCGTCACATATTCGTACTAACATGTATTTAGCGATATATTTCTGATATTACTAGGTTGCATCGCTTTTAACAGTGAAACGATTGACTGTGGGACTTAATTGAACTGATTTTGGACTTTGACCTTATAAATGTGATAAATGAGACAATTGGACTCCAAGAAATAACATTCTTCTTAATTTGACATGATTGCTGGAACTCAGCAATTACACTGGGGCTGTGGTAGCGCTTTATTTAAAAATTTAGATAAATAAGTCATTTTTTACTGTGGGACCAATCCTAGCCGTTAGCGCGCGCTGAAGAAATAGAGACAGTTTCAAAAACTACATTTCATTGACTTTCTAACGGTATCAGTCCGTTTGAGTTACAACGGTTGCGTCACATATTCGTACCAACATGTATTTAGCGATATTTTTCTGATATTACTAGGTTGCATCGCTTTTAACAGTGAAACGATTGACTGTGGGACTTAATTGAACTGATTTTGGACTTTGACCTTATAAATGTGATAAATGAGACAATTGGACTCCAAGAAATAACATTCTTCTTAATTTGACATGATTGCTGGAACTCAGCAATTACACTGGGCGCTGTGGTAGCGCTTTATTTAAAAATTTAGATAAATAAGTCATTTTTTACTGTGGGACCAATCCTAGCCGTTAGCGCGCGCTGAAGAAATAGAGACAGTTTCAAAAACTAATTTCATTGACTTTCTAACGGTATCAATCCGTTTGAGTTACAACGGTTGCGTCACATATTCGTACCAACATGTATTTAGCGATATTTTTCTGATATTACTAGGTTGCATCGCTTTTAACAGTGAAACGATTGACTGTGGGACTTAATTGAACTGATTTTGGACTTTGACCTTATAAATGTGATAAATGAGACAATTGGACTCCAAGAAATAACATTCTTCTTAATTTGACATGATTGCTGGAACTCAGCGATTACACTGGGCGCTGTGGTAGCGCTTTATTTAAAAATTAGATAAATAAGTCATTTTTTACTTGGGACCAATCCTAGCCGTTACGCGCGCTGAAGAAATAGAGACAGTTTCAAAAACTACATTTCATTGACTTTCTAACGGTATCAGTCCGTTTGAGTTACAACGGTTGCGTCACATATTCGTACCAACATGTATTTAGCGATATTTTCTGATATTACTAGGTTGCATCGCTTTTAACAGTGAAACGATTGACTGTGGGACTTAATTGAACTGATTTTGGACTTTGACCTTATAAATGTGATAAATGAGACAATTGGACTCCAAGAAATAACATTCTTCTTAATTTGACATGATTGCTGGAACTCAGCATTACACTGGGCGCTGTGGTAGCGCTTTATTTAAAAATTTAGATAAATAAGTCATTTTTTACTGTGGGACCAATCCTAGCCGTTAGCGCGCGCTGAAGAAATAGAGACAGTTTCAAAAACTACATTTCATTGACTTTCTAACGGTATCAGTCCGTTTGAGTTACAACGGTTGCGTCACATATTCGTACCAACATGTATTTAGCGATATTTTTCTGATATTACTAGGTTGCATCGCTTTTAACAGTGAAACGATTGACTGTGGGACTTAATTGAACTGATTTTGGACTTTGACCTTATAAATGTGATAAATGAGACAATTGGACTCCAAGAAATAACATTCTTCTTAATTTGACATGATTGCTGGAACTCAGCATTACACTGGGCGCTGTGGTAGCGCTTTATTTAAAAATTTAGATAAATAAGTCATTTTTTACTGTGGGACCAATCCTAGCCGTTAGCGCGCTGAAGAAATAGAGACAGTTTCAAAAACTACATTTCATTGACTTTCTAACGGTATCAGTCCGTTTGAGTTACAACGGTTGCGTCACATATTCGTACCAACATGTATTTAGCGATATTTTTCTGATATTACTAGGTTGCATCGCTTTTAACAGTGAAACGATTGACTGTGGGACTTAATTGAACTGATTTTGGACTTTGACCTTATAAATGTGATAAATGAGACAATTGGACTCCAAGAAATAACATTCTTCTTAATTTGACATGATTGCTGGAACTCAGCATTACACTGGGCGCTGTGGTAGCGCTTTATTTAAAAATTTAGATAAATAAGTCATTTTTTACTGTGGGACCAATCCTAGCCGTTAGCGCGCGCTGAAGAAATAGAGACAGTTTCAAAAACTACATTTCATTGACTTTCTAACGGTATCAGTCCGTTTGAGTTACAACGGTTGCGTCACATATTCGTACCAACATGTATTTAGCGATATTTTCTGATATTACTAGGTTGCATTCGCTTTAACAGTGACGATTGACTGTGGGACTAATTGAACTGATTTTGGACTTTGACCTTATAAATGTGATAAATGAGACAATTGGACTCCAAGAAATAACATTCTTCTTAATTTGACATGATTGCTGGAACTCAGCAATTACACTGGGCGCTGTGGTAGCGCTTTATTTAAAATTTAGATAATAAGTCATTTTTTACTGTGGGACCAATCCTAGCCGTTATCGCGCGCTGAAGAAATAGAGACAGTTTCAAAAACTACATTTCATTGACTTTCTAACGGTATCAGTCCGTTTGAGTTACAACGGTTGCGTCACATATTCGTACCAACATGTTTAGCGATATTTTTCTGATATTACTAGGTTGCATCGCTTTTAACAGTGAAACGATTGACTGTGGGACTTAATTGAACTGATTTTGGACTTTGACCTTATATAATGTGATAAATGAGACAATTGGACTCCAAGAAATAACATTCTTTCTTAATTTGACATGATTGCTGGAACTCAGCATTAACTGGGCGCTGTGGTAGCGCTTTATTTAAAAATTTAGATAAATAAGTCTTTTTACTGTGGGACCAATCCTAGCCGTTAGCGCGCGCTGAAGAAATAGAGACAGTTTCAAAAACTACATTTCATTGACTTTCTAACGGTATCAGTCCGTTTGAGTTACAACGGTTGCGTCATATTTCGTACCAACATGTATTTAGCGATATTTTTCTGATATTACTAGGTTGCATCGTTTTAACAGTGAAACGATTGACTGTGGGACTTAATTGAACTGATTTTGGACTTTGACCTTATAAATGTGATAAATGAGACAATTGGACTCCAAGAAATAACATTCTTCTTAATTTGACATGATTGCTGGAACTCAGCAATTACACTGGGCGCTGTGGTAGCGCTTTATTTAAAATTTAGATAAATAAGTCATTTTTTACTGTGGGACCAATCCTAGCCGTTAGCGCGCGCTGAAAAATAGAGACAGTTTCAAAAACTACATTTCATTGACTTTCTAACGGTATCAATCCGTTTGAGTTACAACGGTTGCGTCACATATTCGTACAACATGTATTTAGCGATATTTTTCTGATATTACTAGGTTGCATCGCTTTTAACAGTGAAACGATTGACTGTGGGACTTAATTGAACTGATTTTGGACTTTGACCTTATAAATGTGATAAATGAGACAATTGGACTCCAAGAAATAACATTCTTCTTAATTTGACATGATTGCTGGAACTCAGCAATTACACTGGGCGCTGTGGTAGCGCTTTATTTAAAAATTTAGATAAATAAGTCATTTTTACTGTGGGACCAATCCTAGCCGTTAGCGCGCGCTGAAGAAATAGAGACAGTTTCAAAAACTACATTTCATTGACTTTCTAACGGTATCAAGTCCGTTTGAGTTACAACGGTTGCGTCACATATTCGTACAACATGTATTTAGCGATATTTTTCTGATATTACTAGGTTGCATCGCTTTTAACAGTGAAACGATTGACTGTGGGACTTAATTGAACTGATTTTGGACTTTGACCTTATAAATGTGATAAATGAGACAATTGGACTCCAAGAAATAACATTCTTCTTAATTTGACATGATTGCTGGAACTCAGCAATTACACTGGGCGCTGTGGTAGCGCTTTATTTAAAAATTTAGATAAATAAGTCATTTTTTACTGTGGGACCAATCCTAGCCGTTAGCGCGCGCTGAAGAAATAGAGACAGTTTCAAAAACTACATTTCATTGACTTTCTAACGGTATCAGTCCGTTTGAGTTACAACGGTTGCGTCACATATTCGTACCAACATGTATTTAGCGATATTTTTCTGATATTACTAGGTTGCATCGCTTTTAACAGTGAAACGATTGACTGTGGGACTTAATTGAACTGATTTTGGACTTTGACCTTATAAATGTGATAAATGAGACAATTGGACTCCAAGAAATAACATTCTTCTTAATTTGACATGATTGCTGGAACTCAGCATTACACTGGGCGCTGTGGTAGCGCTTTATTTAAAAATTTAGATAAATAAGTCATTTTTTACTGTGGGACCAATCCTAGCCGTTACGCGCGCTGAAGAAATAGAGACAGTTTCAAAAACTACATTTCATTGACTTTCTAACGGTATCAGTCCGTTTGAGTTACAACGGTTGCGTCACATATTCGTACCAACATGTATTTAGCGATATTTTTCTGATATTACTAGGTTGCATCGCTTTTAACAGTGAAACGATTGACTGTGGACTTAATTGAACTGATTTTGGACTTTGACCTTATAAATGTGATAAATGAGACAATTGGACTCCAAGAAATAACATTCTTCTTAATTTGACATGATTGCTGGAACTCAGCGATTACACTGGGCGCTGTGGTAGCGCTTTATTTAAAATTTAGATAAATAAGTCATTTTTTACTGTGGGACCAATCCTAGCCGTTAGCGCGCGCTGAAGAAATAGAGACAGTTTCAAAAACTACATTTCATTGACTTTCTAACGGTATCAGTCCGTTTGAGTTACAACGGTTGCGTCACATATTCGTACCAACATGTATTTAGCGATATTTTTCTGATATTACTAGGTTGCATCGCTTTTAACAGTGAAACGATTGACTGTGGGACTTAATTGAACTGATTTTGGACTTTGACCTTATAAATGTGATAAATGAGACAATTGGACTCCAAGAAATAACATTCTTCTTAATTTGACATGATTGCTGGAACTCAGCAATTACACTGGGCGCTGTGGTAGCGCTTTATTTAAAAATTTAGATAAATAAGTCATTTTTTACTGTGGGACCAATCCTAGCCGTTAGCGCGCTGAAGAAATAGAGACAGTTTCAAAAACTACATTTCATTGACTTTCTAACGGTATCAGTCCGTTTGAGTTACAACGGTTGCGTCACATATTCGTACCAACATGTATTTAGCGATATTTTTCTGATATTACTAGGTTGCATCGCTTTTAACAGTGAAACGATTGACTGTGGGACTTAATTGAACTGATTTTGGACTTTGACCTTATAATGTGATAAATGAGACAATTGGACTCCAAGAAATAACATTCTTCTTAATTTGACATGATTGCTGGAACTCAGCAATTACACTGGGCGCTGTGGTAGCGCTTTATTTAAAAATTTAGATAAATAAGTCATTTTTTACTGTGGGACCAATCCTAGCCGTTAGCGCGCGCTGAAGAAATAGAGACAGTTTCAAAAACTACATTTCATTGACTTTCTAACGGTATCAGTCCGTTTGAGTTACAACGGTTGCGTCACATATTCGTACCAACATGTATTTAGCGATATTTTTCTGATATTACTAGGTTGCATCGCTTTTAACAGTGAAACGATTGACTGTGGGACTTAATTGAACTGATTTTGGACTTTGACCTTATAAATGTGATAAATGAGACAATTGGACTCCAAGAAATAACATTCTTCTTAATTTGACATGATTGCTGGAACTCAGCAATTACACTGGGCGCTGTGGTAGCGCTTTATTTAAAAATTTAGATAAATAAGTCATTTTTTACTGTGGGACCAATCCTAGCCGTTAGCGCGCGCTGAAGAAATAGAGACAGTTTCAAAAACTACATTTCATTGACTTTCTAACGGTATCAGTCCGTTTGAGTTACAACGGTTGCGTCACATATTCGTACCAACATGTATTTAGCGATATTTTTCTGATATTACTAGGTTGCATCGCTTTTAACAGTGAAACGATTGACTGTGGGACTTAATTGAACTGATTTTGGACTTTGACCTTATAATGTGATAAATGAGACAATTGGACTCCAAGAAATAACATTCTTCTTAATTTGACATGATTGCTGGAACTCAGCAATTACACTGGGCGCTGTGGTAGCGCTTTATTTAAAAATTTAGATAAATAAGTCATTTTTTACTGTGGGACCAATCCTAGCCGTTAGCGCGCGCTGAAGAAATAGAGACAGTTTCAAAAACTACATTTCATTGACTTTCTAACGGTATCAGTCCGTTTGAGTTACAACGGTTGCGTCACATATTCGTACCAACATGTATTTAGCGATATTTTTCTGATATTACTAGGTTGCATCGCTTTTAACAGTGAAACGATTGACTGTGGACTTAATTGAACTGATTTTGGACTTTGACCTTATAAATGTGATAAATGAGACAATTGGACTCCAAGAAATAACATTCTTCTTAATTTGACATGATTGCTGGAACTCAGCGATTACACTGGGCGCTGTGGTAGCGCTTTATTTAAAAATTTAGATAAATAAGTCATTTTTTACTGTGGGACCAATCCTAGCCGTTACGCGCGCTGAAGAAATAGAGACAGTTTCAAAAACTACATTTCATTGACTTTCTAACGGTATCAGTCCGTTTGAGTTACAACGGTTGCGTCACAATATTCGTACCAACATGTATTTAGCGATATTTTTCTGATATTACTAGGTTGCATCGCTTTTAACAGTGAAACGATTGACTGTGGGACTTAATTGAACTGATTTTGGACTTTGACCTTATAAATGTGATAAATGAGACAATTGGACTCCAAGAAATAACATTCTTCTTAATTTGACATGATTGCTGGAACTCAGCGATTACACTGGGCGCTGTGGTAGCGCTTTATTTAAAAATTTAGATAAATAAGTCATTTTTTACTGTGGACCAATCCTAGCCGTTAGCGGCGCTGAAGAATAGAGACAGTTTCAAAAACTACATTTCATTGACTTTCTAACGGTATCAGTCCGTTTGAGTTACAACGGTTGCGTCACATATTCGTACCAACATGTATTTAGCGATATTTTTCTAATATTACTAGGTTGCATCGCTTTTAACAGTGAAACGATTGACTGTGGGACTTAATTGAACTGATTTTGGACTTTGACCTTATAAATGTGATAAATGAGACAATTGGACCCAAGAAATAACATTCTTCTTAATTTGACATGATTGCTGGAACTCAGCGATTACACTGGGCGCTGTGGTAGCGCTTTATTTAAAAATTTAGATAAATAAGTCATTTTTTACTGTGGGACCAATCCTAGCCGTTAGCGCGCGCTGAAGAAATAGAGACAGTTTCAAAAACTACATTCATTGACTTTCTAACGGTATCAGTCCGTTTGAGTTACAACGGTTGCGTCACATATTCGTACCAACATGTATTTAGCGATATTTTTCTGATATTACTAGGTTGCATCGCTTTTAACAGTGAAACGATTGACTGTGGGACTTAATTGAACTGATTTTGGACTTTGACCTTATAAATGTGATAAATGTGAACATTGGACTCCAAGAAATAACATTCTTCTTAATTTGAGATGATTGCTGGTAATCAGCAATTAAACTGGGCGCTGTGGTAGCGCTTTATTTAAAAATTTAGATAAATAAGTCATTTTTTACTGTGACACCAATCCTAGCCGTTAGCGCGCGCTGAAGAAATAGAGACAGTTTCAAAAACTACATGTCATTGACTTTCTAACGGTAGCAATCCGTTTCAGTTACAACGGTTGCGTCACATATTCGTACTAACACTGCACCAAATTTGATGTTATCTGAAATCCGAGACGGCGATAACTTGATGTTTTTCAGTTTTGACAACTTCAAACACGATGTTTACGTGTTATCCGATAACAAACAAGATGTTGGCATGTTATCTGAAATCCAACAAGAGTTTGCATGTTAGCTGACGAAAAACTTCTTGTTTGCAAATAGTCGGGATTTAAATAAGATGTTCTGGAGTTGTCCGAATAACAAACCTGATGTGTTGCAAGTTATCTCAAATCGTACATGACGTTTTTCTGTTGAAAACCTACTTTTAAAATTGCGCACTTCTACCGAATTATTTCTAAATAAGTGGCCCAACTTTTGGCAGTATTCGACTTTTTCACAGCGAAAAAGGTCGCTGCAATTACCTTAGCCGTAAGTCGGCAATATTTTTTTGCTCGGTAAAAATATTAGTCACCTTTAGTAAATTTCACCAACTAAAAGTCACTTTTTAAGGAAATATTAATGGAAATTATTTTTTTCTTCAGAATCAGAACAAACACCATTTAAAATAATAAATTATAACAAACAATAAAATACGCAAAGGAATTTACAAAGTTATTAATTTTTATATAACATTTCAGCTCAAAATATAAACTCTAAAACGCAAATTAAACGAGAACATCCCGCATGAGGATGTTCAGTGTGCTAGGCAAGTACACAAACGCGTACCGCCTATTAGCTAGCTCCATCCACAAACGCGTCAAGCTAGACTAAATGCACACATCATCAACCAACTAAATTTCAGTCGCAAAACAAAAACGCAACTGCGCCACATGAGGATGATCAGTGTGCTAGGTATGTACACGAACGCGTACCGTCTATTAGCTAGCTCCATCCACAAACGCGTCAAGCTAGACTAATGCACACATCATCAACCAACTAAATTTCAGTCGCAAAACAAAAACGCAACTCCCGCATGAGGATGATCAGTGTGCTAGGCAAGTACACAAACGCGTACCGCCTATTAGCTAGCTCCATCCACAAACGCGTCAAGCTAGACTAAATGCACACATCATCAACCAACTAAATTTCAGTCGCAAAACAAAAACGCAACTGTGCCGTATGAGGATGATCAGTGTCCTAGGCATGTACACGAATGCGTACCGCCTATTAGCTATAGCTCCATCCACAAACGCGTCAAGCTAGACTAGCGCACACATCATCAACCAACTAAATTTCAGTCGCAAAGCAAAAACGCAACTGCGCCGCATGAGGATGATCAGTATGCTAGGCATGTACACGAACGCGTACCGCCTATTAGCTAGCTCCATCCACAAACGCGTCAAGCTAGACTAATGCACACATCATCAACCAACTAAATTTCAGTCGCAAAACAAAAACGCAACTGCGCCGCATGAGGATGATCAGTGTGCTAGGCATGTACACGAACGCGTACCGCCTATTAGCTAGCTCCATCCACAAACGCGTCAAGCTAGACTAGTGCACACATCATCAACCAACTAAATTTTAGTCGCAAAACAAAAACGCAACTGTGCCGTATGAGGATGATCAGTGTACTAGGCATGTACACGAATGCGTACCGCCTATTAGCTATAGCTCCATCCACAAACGCGTCAAGCTAGACTAGTGCACACATCATCAACCAACTAAATTTTAGTCGCAAAACAAAAACGCAACTGTGCCGTATGAGGATGATCAGTGTACTAGGCATGTACACGAACGCGTACCGCCTATTAGCTAGCTCCATCCACAAACGCGTCAAGCTAGACTATGCACACATCATCAACCAACTAAATTTCAGTCGCAAAACAAAAACGCAACTGCGCCGCATGAGGATGATCAGTGTGCTAGGCATGTACACGAACGCGTACCGCCTATTAGCTAGCTCCATCCACAAACGCGTCAAGCTAGACTAAATGCACACATCATCAACCAACTAAATTTCAGTCGCAAAACAAAAACGCAACTGCGCCGCATGAGGATGATCAGTGTGCTAGGCATGTACACGAACGCGTACCGCCTATTAGCTAGCTCCATCCACAAACGCGTCAAGCTAGACTAGTGCACACATCATCAACCAACTAAATTTAGTCGCAAAACAAAAACGCAACTGTGCCGTATGAGGATGATCAGTGTACTAGGCATGTACACGAACGCGTACCGCCTATTAGCTAGCTCCATCCACAAACGCGTCAAGCTAGACTAATGCACACATCATCAACCAACTAAATTTCAGTCGCAAAACAAAAACGCAACTGCGCCGCATGAGGATGATCAGTGTGCTAGGCATGTACACGAACGCGTACCGCCTATTAGCTAGCTCCATCCACAAACGCGTCAAGCTAGACTAGTGCACACATCATCAACCAACTAAATTTTAGTCGCAAAACAAAAACGCAACTGTGCCGTATGAGGATGATCAGTGTACTAGGCATGTACACGAATGCGTACCGCCTATTAGCTATAGCTCCATCCACAAACGCGTCAAGCTAGACTAGTGCACACATCATCAACCAACTAAATTTTAGTCGCAAAACAAAAACGCAACTGTGCCGTATGAGGATGATCAGTGTACTAGGCATGTACACGAACGCGTACCGCCTATTAGCTAGCTCCATCCACAAACGCGTCAAGCTAGACTAGCGCACACATCATCAACCAACTAAATTTCAGTCGCAAACAAAAACGCAACTGCGCCGCATGAGGATGATCAGTATGCTAGGCATGTACACGAACGCGTACCGCCTATTAGCTAGCTCCATCCACAAACGCGTCAAGCTAGACTAATGCACACATCATCAACCAACTAAATTTCAGTCGCAAAACAAAAACGCAACTGCGCCGCATGAGGATGATCAGTGTGCTAGGCATGTACACGAACGCGTACCGCCTATTAGCTAGCTCCATCCACAAACGCGTCAAGCTAGACTAGTGCACACATCATCAACCAACTAAATTTTAGTCGCAAAACAAAAACGCAACTGTGCCGTATGAGGATGATCAGTGTACTAGGCATGTACACGAACGCGTACCGCCTATTAGCTAGCTCCATCCACAAACGCGTCAAGCTAGACTAGTGCACACATCATCAACCAACTAAATTTCAGTCGCAAAACAAAAACGCAACTGTGCCGCATGAGGATGATCAGTGTGCTAGGCATGTACACGAACGCGTACCGCCTATTAGCTAGCTCCATCCACAAACGCGTCAAGCTAGACTAAATGCACAACCAACTAAATTTCAGTCGCAAAACAAAAACGCAACTGCGCCGCATGAGGATGATCAGTGTGCTAGGCATGTACACGAACGCGTACCGCCTATTAGCTAGCTCCATCCACAAACGCGTCAAGCTAGACTAATGCACACATCATCAACCAACTAAATTTCAGTCGCAAAACAAAAACGCAACTGCGCCGCATGAGGATGATCAGTGTGCTAGGCATGTACACGAACGCGTACCGCCTATTAGCTAGCTCCATCCACAAACGCGTCAAGCTAGACTATGCACACATCATCAACCAACTAAATTTCAGTCGCAAAACAAAAACGCAACTGCCGCATGAGGATGATCAGTGTGCTAGGCATGTACACGAACGCGTACCGCCTATTAGCTAGCTCCATCCACAAACGCGTCAAGCTAGACTAATGCACACATCATCAACCAACTAAATTTAGTCGCAAAACAAAAACGCAACTGTGCCGTATGAGGATGATCAGTGTACTAGGCATGTACACGAATGCGTACCGCCTATTAGCTATAGCTCCATCCACAAACGCGTCAAGCTAGACTAGCGCACACATCATCAACCAACTAAATTTCAGTCGCAAAACAAAAACGCAACTGCGCCGCATGAGGATGATCAGTATGCTAGGCATGTACACGAACGCGTACCGCCTATTAGCTAGCTCCATCCACAAACGCGTCAAGCTAGACTAATGCACACATCATCAACCAACTAAATTTCAGTCGCAAAACAAAAACGCAACTGCGCCGCATGAGGATGATCAGTGTGCTAGGCATGTACACGAACGCGTACCGCCTATTAGCTAGCTCCATCCACAAACGCGTCAAGCTAGACTAGTGCACACATCATCAACCAACTAAATTTTAGTCGCAAAACAAAAACGCAACTGTGCCGTATGAGGATGATCAGTGTACTAGGCATGTACACGAATGCGTACCGCCTATTAGCTATAGCTCCATCCACAAACGCGTCAAGCTAGACTAGTGCACACATCATCAACCAACTAAATTTTAGTCGCAAAACAAAAACGCAACTGTGCCGTATGAGGATGATCAGTGTACTAGGCATGTACACGAACGCGTACCGCCTATTAGCTAGCCCCATCCACAAACGCGTCAAGCTAGATTAAATGCACACATCATCAACCAACTAAATTTCAGTCGCAAAACAAAAACGCAACTGCGCCGCATGAGGATGATCAGTGTGCTAGGTATGTACACGAACGCGTACCGTCTATTAGCTAGCTCCATCCACAAACGCGTCAAGCTAGACTAAATGCACACATCATCAACCAACTAAATTTCAGTCGCAAAACAAAAACGCAACTGCGCCGCATGAGGATGATCAGTGTGCTAGGTATGTACACGAATGCGTACCGTCTATTAGCTAGCTCCATCCACAAACGCGTCAAGCTAGACTAATGCACACATCATCAACCAACTAAATTTCAGTCGCAAAACAAAAACGAACTCCCGCATGAGGATGATCAGTGTGCTAGGCAGTACACAAACGCGTACCGCCTATTAGCTAGCTCCATCCACAAACGCGTCAAGCTAGACTAAATGCACACATCATCAACCAACTAAATTTCAGTCGCAAAACAAAAACGCAACTGCGCCGCATGAGGATGATCAGTGTGCTAGGTATGTACACGAACGCGTACCGTCTATTAGCTAGCTCCATCCACAAACGCGTCAAGCTAGACTAATGCACACATCATCAACCAACTAAATTTCAGTCGCAAAACAAAAACGCAACTGCGCCGCATGAGGATGATCAGTGTGCTAGGCATGTACACGAACGCGTACCGTCTATTAGCTAGCTCCATCCACAAACGCGTCAAGCTAGACTAATGCACACATCATCAACCAACTAAATTTCAGTCGCAAAACAAAAACGCAACTGCGCCGCATGAGGATGATCAGTGTGCTAGGCATGTACACGAACGCGTACCGCCTATTAGCTAGCTCCATCCACAAACGCGTCAAGCTAGACTAGTGCACACATCATCAACCAACTGAATTTTATTCGGGTAATCGCGATGTAAAATTACGCCGCGGGACAATATTTCATGTATTAGACTTGTACACAAACGCGCAGCGCAAACTTTTTTTAAAAAAAACCATCTAATTGATAACATACATAACGTATAATGTTTACTAAGTTTTTAGCAAGTAACTTTAGTTCCCAGTTGTCCTAGACTGAATACCACTTTGCTTAAAGTAGAACGATTCGCCGGAACTATGTTCATCATGGAAGTAGAAATTTTGTCCAATCCTTCCCACTTTAATCTTTGTGCAACTTTTCCAAAAGTGTATCCAATACTAAAAACATCTGTTTCCATACTTTGATAAGAGCCAGGTACGTTCCTTAACTCGTAGGCAAGATGACAATGTTTAGTATTAAATTTTTTCTGCCTTTCACTACCACGCTTTATGTCATACCGCAAGGGGTCGGATATTAAAGTAGCTTTGCCAAAATCTATAATCTTGACGAATTGTTTGTTTCGTAAGACAATGTTCTTGCTATGAACATCGTTGTGCAAAATGTTTTTGGTGTGCATGAAACTAAATCCCTTGCAAATTTCTGTTAGCACTTGGATCCAACCTGATTTCGATAGGTCACTTTTTTCCATCACGGTATGAAGATTGGGAGAAAATTTGTTGTTTTCTCCAATAAACTCCAACAAAATACATTTCGAGTCGGTAATACCATATACATAAGGAAAATAGATTCCACCTGAAAGCGAAGCTAAGTGTGAAGTGATCTTTGCTTCAACTAAAACATCTAAAGAGGTTGAATTCTCATCCATTTTCTTTACTGCTACCCTTTGTTGAATACTTTTAATGTACCCAGTGAAGACTGACCCAAATGCACCGGAATGTATATCCTTCACCAAGTCAATCACATCACTGCGTCTGAATGTGGTTATTCTTGAGGTAAAAAACCTGTTAATTCCCACATTTTTGTTTCGATTTTGGTGTAATATTGATACCGACAGAGAATTCATTGATATCATTCGGTTGGAACCTGAAGCAGCTACTTTTCGGGTTTTTTGAACCTCTCTTTTTAAAACCGAATTTTGTCTTTCTAGCAATAACAGTTTTTCATCTTTTTCCAGTGTCTCTTTCTTTTTAGCTTCATAGAGGCGCTTACGTTGCTCTTTTCTTCGTTGCTTTTTTTCCTTGTTTCTGAATAACTTTTTCTCCGCAGAACGCTGGTGAACAGAACTAAAATTATAGTAAACACTAATGTACATGCCATGTAAAAAGTTATCCTATTTTTCTCTAGAAAGGATACTTTTATTGTATAGATATACTCATACCTGTATTTCTTTTTTGCTGAGGCAGCAACAGTGTCCATTGTATTTCCACCAGTTTCCATTTTTTGAGATAGTATACACTTTTATGATTATTATTATCTAGAAGGTGAAAATCTGAAGAGTAATTGAAAGTATGGTAGCATTGTTTTTTTGTCAGAAAAGGCGATTAGGAAAAGCAAACTAATCAAAACTTACAAAATCTTTTATCAAAAATATACTTTTCGAGCTTAGCCTAGATGCTTAACTATTTAATCCCAAAAGGTTTTGGCAGAAAAAACTTTTCGGACAGATTTTAGTCAAAAATGTTGGTCAAATATAAAAAAAAGAAAGAAACAGAAAAACAAACATACAAAAAACAACACAAACATTGATGATGAAGATGAAGAAGTTTTTGACTGAAACTTGAAACTAGAAAAAAAAGTTGTACTAAATGTATAAAATATATTTTATAAAAGTTTAGAGCCTGGCCTTAAAATGTTTCTAATACAAAACGTTAGATTAATGGACAATATAAAAACTTACGTTGAAAATTCAAACTTATAGGATCTATTTTGTAAAAGAACTTTTAAAATATTCTCTTGCAAATAAGATAGTTGAAAGCATAATAAATAAAAAGAGTGCACATATATAAATGTCCAAATTAAAAACACGAATTTTTCACCACAGGAACTATAACCATTAAATCTTTACTATGGCGGTGCAGTCAAGCATGCACAAATTTTCCCAATATGCGCGAAACAGGGATGAATGAGGAAGCTCCAGCCAGTTCATAAAGGTTATTATGCCATAACTCTAATGGCTTTCCAAATTCAAATCTTATATGATCTGGAACTGAAAGAAACCAATCACAAAACGCCAACCAATGTTCATAGCTCGTATCGTGAATAGTTAAAGTATGCTTGAGAAAATACTTGATTATACCTGGTCGCGGAGATAATTCCATTTCGTCAAACGATTTGATATTACCATCATTAGATGCCCAATGGGCTACAATATATGAAGATCTATTGTTTCTGGAAAGGTCAGATCCATAAATATTACCACTGATGCTTAACTCAGTAACTTTCAAAGAAGATGGAGATACTACAGCAGAATTGAAATCAACAAGTGGATACGTACATGTATGTTTTTCGCAGACTCTCAAGCTCATATGACGATAATGTATATACAGTTGGAATTCGCAAATTGACAACATTAGTCACGTTGTGCCATATTTGAATGGTTGGATCAATCGTTCTATAAATAAAACAAAACACTTTAAAGTTTTTAATAAAACTTCATCAAAAAAATTAAAAATTTGAAAATTTGAACAGCAAAAATTTTTATGTCATATGTATGTTGAATATTGAATGTAGGTTTTTTTTGTTAGTTCTCCTTTAATAATGCCACTCAAATATTTTATTAGTTCTCAAAAAAGTAGTATATATAAAGTAAAATAAATAAAAAATCAAACAACCTAAATATTTTACTTCTTCGCAACAAATGAATTGTGGACAAACAAAAGTTAAAAAATTACCTGGATGAAAGTTTTACACAATCAATAATATTTGGAGAAGCCATATCATTTAAAGTTCCTCTCTGATCATATGCATGCCTCAATAATTTAAATATGCTGTTAAAAACACCTGAAAATTCTGTCGGTTTTGGCATATTTAGTACATCATTATCACGAGAAAATCTGTTCATCACTTGCAATTCGATCTCCTTTTTATTGTTGGGAAAACTTCCCAATAGACCATTATAACGCTCAAATGAAAATAACCAAAAAGAATATATTGGCCCATAATCTAGTATGCAATCTTTCAAATGTAAATGCAGATGCATGTTGGGAGTGACACGTTCACGTCCATACAGAACTTCGAACGTAGTACAAAACTGCTGTAAAAGATTGTTGGCAACTATAACATCACGTTTCGTAATAACACGACGGCATAAATATTGGCAAGCCAAAACAAACTTTCTGAAACATTCAAGGTGACGCTTAGGTATGAACTCTCTTAATGAAAAAATCGAAAAGAGTAATGTCCAATTTTTGTATTCATCAGCAGTAAATCCATCGAAGCTACTAACAATTTTGTTGGGTATTTTGCCAACATCAGCTGGTACCACAAAGCTGTCGGTTTTCTGCTGGATCTTCTCCAAGGTTGGTTTACTCAGGTAGCCCAGTTCCTTCCATATCTTTAAAAGGTGTTTGGATGTCCCAAGAAATAAATTGTGCATAGGATCAACGATTGACATTCGTACTGTATCAAAATAAGACAATTCTGCAAGAACAGAATATCTTGTGCCATACATTGATTCCAATTTGTCCCGATCATTAGCTGTGTCAGCTTCGAGAATTTCCATCATTTGCTCTCTATGCTCTTCTGTTGTTCGTTTTTCCCAACTGTCAACATCAAAACCACTATAATCTCGTTCACCCACTTTGCCAGGAAAAACCTTCTTGCATTTCGAACATCCATGAGCAGCTGCATGACCTATATTCAAATAAAAAACAACAACATTGCGAATTTGTAAAATTTACAACATCCACCAAATTCAATTCACGCCAAAATTAATAATTTATTGCTCTCCGTCAATTTTAAAAAAGTCCGATTGGTAAGTTTTTTATTTTAGTATTTGACGACGAGTGACTTTCTTTTCAACTAAGTTTATGGTTTAAAAAGAAAAAAGCAACGATTTAAAAAGAAAAAATCAACTTTCATGTTTGTTTTCAAAACAGAAGTTTTTATCATCCGCCAAATTAAATTCCCACCAAATTTAATATTTTTTGTTATCCGCCAAATAAAATTCTGCCAAATTTACTTTCACTAAATTTTCTTCCCGTCAAAGTTTAACACAATACATAATACTTTAACAGCATGTTGAGAAAAGTTATACTTATAGAAACATAGAAAAAACTAAAAACTCACCTAGATAACCACATAACTTTCTACATGCGGGTATATCACATCCAACACACAGTAATGCTAATCGAAATACTTCTAATTTTCCTGATAACGCAGAGACAATAGTGAATCCTTGATGCCATGCAGTATTTAATTCACTTATTAAAGGTGCTATAAAGGTGTTAGTTGGAGGTTCTTTCTGCATATTTGGGATAATTCCAACAAGGATAACGTTCTCTCTTTTAAATCGCTCAACACGTGGAAGATTTAAAACAACGAGATATATACCACCAATAGAATAACTGGACAAATGTTTGAACGGCTGAAACCAATCTATATTTAACATTACTGCATAGTGCCTAGGTTCTGAAAAATACCATTCTCCTGTGCGTGAAAATTTTTTCCATATTTCACCATCAAAAATGTCACTGTATGTATCTGGATAAGATTTCAAATTTCTCCATTTTTCGCAATCAGTTTCAAATCCTTCCCTGTTTGTTAATACTTCTAAGGACTTCTGAATTGATCTGTAACAATATGATTTAAAAGGCACTAAAATTGTTACCCCTGATGGTGATTTTATGACTCGCATGAGTTTTTCACCACATTTTTTTCTATAATGTTTCAATCGATGATTCGAAAATTTTACATATGCACATGTAGCTGATATTTTCTCTCCACGATAATAGGAAACACACTTATCTGAGTCATAAAGAGAATAGCATTTACGACATACGACATTCATCTTCATTGTTATCCTCGGTTTTATCTTCGATACAGCTTGTTTCGTTGGTGCATTCAACTTCTTCGGGTTCCTGACTACTATGATCATCATCATTGTTGTCAGTATTTTGTTGATTATCATCAGCTGCAACAGGATGATTACCGTTACAAATATGGCGATTAAAATACCGTATATTAAATGATTGGGCACACTTATGACATTTAACATAGTTGGAAGACATGACGAGATAAGCTTGAACATAAATTTATCATATCACATCACTTTTCCCTACTTGTTTAGCTACAATTTTATTTTCAGACTACATGCTAAAAAAATATGCAGGGCGCAGAGAAGACAAGATTCCTTTGTGGAATTAGTTAGGGCGTGTTTTTTTTCAGAACGGAGAGACATTTTTAGAGAAGGGTGCTGCTTTCCGATATATATATTATATTAATATGGATACGCGAAAGGAATTGTTCAAAATTAAATTGTTCTTTCATTTTAATTATGTTGTTTCTTTATATTGAGGAAGAAAGAAGTTAGAGAAAATCTTAACTACCCCCTGTTTAACATACAGGTTCCTACGCGGGGAGAAGGCCCAGAAAATTTTGATTGGCTGGCGAATTAGCCTGCCAATCGAAACACAGAGATTTGTCTGGCGCCAAATTTGCTATAGAACAAAGAGAAACAGCACATAATATATTTTTGGTGAAAGAAGACAAGAAGAGCGTGCTTATCACATTTATCAACATCATGGCTTCATTTAACAGGAATAAAGTGCTTTAGATTCTTCATCTGATAGTGAAAGTGAGAAGTGTTTAGCAAAAACTGCCCAGAAAAAACTTTTTTATCGTTCTTCACTTACTGCCATAAGTTCTGATAGCATTCAAACTAGCGCACGAAGCACTGACGACGACACTACCACTACATGTGACAACTCGTTGAATTCATCGACAACATCAACGCCTCTGATGAATAGCTCCTTAACAACCGAAAAAACTATTGCCAGTACCCCAAGGAGTTCAGAAGATGAAAGATCAACTCCTAGCGGTAGGATTTTGTATTAATACTTGTGTATTATAGACCTTTTTGAATGTTTACATTTTCCGCGGTAAGCCCTTCTGGCTCTAACAACTGCGTGGCAGGCAGAAAGATGCGGAAGCTTGCTGAAGAAAGGTATTTTTCAGCCCATTTCTTTCTACGGAAATATTTTTGAGGCTTTAAACTATTATCGAGTGTAGATGGGTAACTTCTGACTGACATATATTCATATAAAGTCATATGATACCTTTGTGCGAAGAAACACTAGCGCCCCCATCTTTTTGCCTGCCACATAATTGTTAAAGCCGAAAGGGCTTACCGCGGAAAATGTAAACATTCAAAAAAGTCTATGAAAGGGAGGTGTCATTAAAGGAAATGACTTACAATTTTTCCCCTGCATAAAAATACACATTTAATTGTTGTTGGCTCTGTCGCTTCCGGATTTCGTAGCTTCATAGCCCTGTCGTACTGTCACATACTATGCTCTCTTGGTAATTTAGATATAAAGACCATTTTGGCAAGTCTGTGTCAGCAAAATAAGGAGATATTGAAAAGGCTGGATAATTTAGAGAAAACACGAGAATCGAAAGAGCGGAAAGAAATTGATGTTCCAAATGATGTCAGGGTAAGATATAATAAGTTTTCTTCTTCAGTGGATTAGGGATATCCGTTAACTGTGAAAAAAGGCTTAAAATACTCATCCCGTAATTATAGTATCTTGATATCGAGTTCTACAAGAATAAAATTGTTTTTTCTATTTCCTAATTCTACAAGAATAATGTTTTTGCTATATTTCCTATTTTTTTCCTTGGTAAAATATTTTGAAACCAACCAACCACATTTGATGTTTTTTTGTTTTTCTAAAGGCAATAATTAAATTAGGCGGCACACAAAAAAAGGTTTGGTTAGTGTCCGCTCAAGAAGAAAAAGTTACTCAGTCAATAGAAATGTTGCAATTTTTTTAAAAAATACTCTTTTTCTTTAAAAACTACTATTTTTTTTAATTTTATGTTGGGTCGGTCGGGGGACACTAACCGAACATTTTTTTGTTTGCCGCCTTACAGTCTATAACAACTAGCTTTCTTAATATGGGCATAAACTATTTAAACTTGCTATTGCGCGTGGATCGAATTTGCAGAACATGGTTAAGATTTGCTAAAATGTCTATTTTTACAGGAAAGAAATATCAGAACCTCCCTGACCTCGTACCTTTAATATTAAAAGTTGTATTTTATACAAGAGAGGTAAACGGTGCCAGTTTATTTTATTTCAGTATCACATCAAACTTGCCTATAAAGAAGGGCACAAGCAGAATATCCGTGAATGGAATGTGGGGAATGGCTCAAGGTACACTGTTTGTTTGCAAGGGTTTTTTTAAAATACAGGAGATTTGGCTTCATCTCCCAGATTATTTCAATAAATTGTATATTTTAGCCCATTTCAAGATGCAAATAAAGACACAACTCTTTACATAAAAAATTTTGTATCCGGTTTGCACCCAAATCTTAAAGATAAAGACAAAATTATAAATAGTGAGTAAATATAATCTGTTTCAGTGCTTTGACTTTGTTGAATTCTTTGTTTTCTGTAACAGCCTTTCTAATTCAATTTATTTAACGTCAGCAAAAAATGCCATTTACCCATAATTAATCTTGTGTTTCACGTCAGTAATTTATATTCTGTTTTGCGTTTGCACTCCCACACACAACAACTGTTAAATGTAGCCCGCATTATGGGAGCAAAACTTTCGTAAGTTCAAGTTATATCTGAATTAAATAAAACCTCTGTCATTTATTTTTAATTCGTTTTGTAGGTGGCATCAAAACTTACTTTGAAAGCAAAAGAACTCAGGAAAGGAGAAAAAAACATAATGTTGGCAACAACACGGATAACGCTCGAAAGCAACGTCGTATTCATGTAAGTTGTAGACCTTTCCCATAAGTTGTGTATGAATTGCATCTTATATAAAAACGTCGTAAAAGAGCATAATTACTTTGTTTAAATTTAGAAAGCTTGTAGAAGACTGAAAGGACTGGCGAAAGTGGATGAGAAGGTTTTTGCGGAAAAAGAAAAAGACAACCTAAGAAAGGTACTAATTCCAGACACCATGTCATCAGAGGAGGAGGTTCATGATGACGATGGGGAACGTTATTTTAAAAGACGCAAGCCAGAATGGAGGACGAGAAAATTTCAAAAACTCGTAGATATTATTGATGTCACCTATGAGAAAAGCAGTTCCAAACGATCGAAGGAACAAATGGTAAAAAGGGTTAATGGTTCCCCATCAAAAAGAGCTGCACCTGCAAACTTGCCATTTGGTTATGATATGTTTGTTTCCAAGAAATAAACTTCGAGTTGCAGGGTTTTTAATATAACTATATTTTAAAACAATTTTTAAGGGTGGATTTTTTTAAACTAAGAGGGTATTTTTACCATTTTTAGTAACTAATATTTTTATATGTATATTTAAGGATACTTACGGGTAGAAAAAAGTGCGGAACTGAAGATAGAAAAGAGTGGACAGATAAAAAAGTGCAGAACTAATTAGGTGTGAATATTCTTTTATTTCGGAAAACTTATTATTATTGCAAATTGCCATTTTTGGGAGTTTGTCTGCAATTCGATTTTCCAAATTTGTGCTAATAAGTTTATTTTCACACTTTTTATGCCCTGACGTTTTCTGCAAATAGACTGTCATTTTTAATGTATATATTTAAGAAAACAGACATATTTTATTTATTTATTTATTTTTAAACTAACTTGGTGTGCTACCATTTTTTAATGTATATAACTAATTTAAATGCATATATTATTTGAGTAGAATTTATTTCACTGAAAGATAGATTTCTTGACAAATTTTGATATCGACTTCTTAAAGTTTCATTGGCTTATCATTTTATTTTTATGCTTTAAAAAGTTAATAATTAGGACATTTCAAACGTTTTCTGCAAATAGACTGTCATTTTTAATGTATATATTTAAGAAAACAGACATTTTATTTATTTATTTTTTAAACTAACTTAGTGTGCTACCATTTTTAATGTATATAACTAATTTAAATGCATTTATTATTTGAGTAAAATTTATTTGACTGAAAGATAGATTTCTTGACAAATTTTGACGCCTTATTTTGTCTTGCCATTTTTTATCCTAAGAAATAAGAAACCCGATTTTAAGAATCGCCGCATTTTACCTGTCGTCGTCTTAGGCAATGTTTACTCGAATTATCCGTCGTAAAAACCGCATGTTTGCATATATTCTGAGATGAAAATATCATTTTACGCAAATAATCTGCTTTCAAAACAGCATATTTCCACGAAATCTGGGATGAAAATCATCCTGTTACGCAATTAATCTGCTTTAAAAACGTCATATATCCACGAAATCTGACGTCAAAACATTATGTTGCACAAGTAATCTGCGTTGAAAATGTCAGGTTTCCAGAAGAAATCTGTTGCCGCGAAATATCATTTTTTTCTGAAGAAATCTTCTTCCAGACTTTGTGTACTAATCTGAATGATAACTTCAGATAACCTCGACATTTGTCCTATAAGGATTTTATCTGAAACATCAAGACAACTTGATGTTTGATCATAAAATCCTGATGAAATCTGCGACAGATAACATCTAATTTGATGCAGAACATGTATTTAGCGATATTTTTCTGATATTACTAGGTTGCATCGCTTCTAACAGTGAATCGATTGACTGTGGGACTTAATTGAACTGATTTTGGACTTTGACCTTATAAATGTGATAAATGAGACAATTGGACTCCAAGAAATAACATTCCTCTTAATTTGATATGATTGCTGGAACTCAGAAATTACACTGGGCGCTGTGGTAACGCTTTATTTAAACATTTAGATAAATAAGTCATTTTTTACTGTGGGACTAATCCTAGCTGTTAGCGCGCGCTGAAGAAATAGAGACAGTTTCAAAAGCTACATTTCATTGACTTTATAACGGTATCAGTCCGTTTCAGTTACAACGGTTGCGTCACATATTCGTACTAACATTTATTTAGCGATATTTTTCTGATATTACTAGGTTGCATCGCTTTTAACAGTGAATCGATTGACTGTGGGACTTAATTGAACTGATTTTGAACTTTGATCTTATAAATGTGATAAATGAGACCATTGCACTCCAAGAAATAACATTCTTCTTAATTTGACATGATTGCTGGAACTCAGCGATTACACTGGGCGCTGTGGTAGCGCTTTATTTAAAAATTTAGATAAATAAGTCATTTTTTACTGTAGGACCAACCCTAGCCGTTAGCGCGCGCTGAAGAAATAGACACAGTTTCAAAAACTACATGTCATTGACTTTTTAACAGTATCAGTCCGTTTGAGTTACAACGGTTGCGTCACATATTCTTACTAACATGTATTTAGCGATATTTTTCTGATATTACTAGGTTGCATCGCTTCTAACAGTGAATCGATTGACTGTGGGACTTAATTGAACTGATTTTGGACTTTGACCTTATAAATGTGATAAATGAGACAATTGGACTCCAGGAAATAACATTCTTCTTAATTTGACATGATTGCTGGTACTCAGAAATTACACTGGGTGCGGTGGTAACGCTTTATTTAAAAATTTAGATAAATAAGTCATTTTTTACTGTGGGACTTTTTTTTTTTTTTCAGTTTATTTAAAGTCGATTATTCACATATTTACAATAGTTTCCAAAAAAAAAAAAGTAATTAAGAAAACTAATCTAATCGACTAAATTTTTATGTTTACAATTAAATAAAATAATTTTTTTATATATATAAACAATAATAACAACAAAGTTCTATAAAGGGACCTTACATTCATCACAGTTACATTTAGATCCGTCCCACATTTTTATCATGCTTTTAAAAACTTTAAGGTTGTCACATCGTTTCAAATGTGATGGTAGGTTATTCCAAATCTTTGGTCCCAGGGCTGATAAGCTATTAGTTCCAAAAGTTGCGGTCATCCTAATCCTAGCTGTTAGCGCGCGCTGAAGAAATAGAGACAGATTCAAAAGCTACATTTCATTGACTTTATAACGGTATCAGTCCGTTTCAGTTACAACGGTTGCGTCACATATTCGTACCAACATGTATTTAGCGATATTTTTCTGATATTACTAGGTTGCTTCGCTTTTAACAGTGAATCGATTGACTGTGGGACTTAATTGAACTGATTTTGAACTTTGATCTTATAAATGTGATAAATGAGACCATTGGACTCCAAGAAATAACATTCTTCTTAATTTGACATGATTGCTGGAACTCAGCGATCACACTGGGCGCTGTGGTAGCGCTTTATTTAAAAATTTATATGAATAAGTCATTTTTTACTGTGGGACCAATCCTAGCCGTTAGCGCGCGCTGAAGAAATAGAGACAGTTTCAAAAACTACATGTCATTGACTTTCTAACGGTATCAGTCCGTTTGAGTTACAACGGTTGCGTCACATATTCGTACCAACATGTATTTAGCAATATTTTTCTGATATTACTAGGTTGAATCGCTTTTAACAGTGAAACGATTGACTGTGGGAATTAATTGAACTGATTTTGGACTTTGACCTTATAAATGTGATAAATGTGACCATTGGACTCCAAGAAGTAACATTCTTCTTAATAGGACATGATTGCTGGAACTCAGCGATTACACTGGGCGCTGTGGTAGCGCTTTATTTAAAAATTTTGATAATTAGTCATTTTTTACTGTGGGACCAATCCTAGCCGTTAGCGCGCGCTGAAGAAATAGAGACAGTTTCAAAAACTACATTTCATTGACTTTCTAACGGTATCAGTCCGTTTGAGGTACAACAGTTGCGTCACATATTCGTAACAACATGTATTTAGCTATATTTTTGTGATATTACTAGGTTGCATCGCTTTTAACAGTGAAACGATTGACTGTGGGACTTAATTGAACTGATTTTGGACTTTGACCTTATAAATCTGATAAATGGGACCATTGGACTCCAAGAAATAACATTCTTTTTAAATTGACATGATTGCTGGAACTCAGCAATTACACTGGGCGCTGTGGTAGCGCTTTATTTAAAAATTTAGATATATAAGTCATTATTTACTGTGGGACCAGCCCTAGCCGTTAGCGCGCGCTGAAGAAATAGAGACAGTTTCAAAAACTACATGTCATTGACTTTCTAACGGTATCAGTCCGTTTGAGTTACAACACGGTTGCGTCACCATATTCGTACCAAACATGTATTTAGCGATATTTTTCTGATATTACTAGGTTGAATCGCTTTTAACAGTGAAAACGATTGACCTGTGGGACTTAATTGAACTGATTTTGGACTTTGACCTTATAAATGTGATAAATGTGACCAATTGGACTCCAAGAAAATAACATTCTTCTTAATTTGACATGATTGCTGGAACTCAGCGATTACACTGGGCGCTGTGGTAGCGCTTTATTTAAAAAATTTAGATAATTAAGTCATTTTTTACTGTGGGGACCAATCCTAGCCGTTAGCGTGCGCTGAAGAAATAGAGACAGTTTTCAAAAACTACATTTCATTGACTTTCTAACGGTATCAGTCCGTTTGAGTTACAACGGTTGCGTCACATATTCGTACCAACATGTATTTAGCGATATTTTTCTGATATTACTAGGTTGCATCGCTTTTTAACAGTGAAACGACTTGACTGTGGGACTTAATTGAACTGATTTTGAACTTTGACCTTATAAATGTGATAAATGAGACAATTGGACTCCAAGAAATAACATTCTTCTTAATTTGACATGATTGCTGGAACTCAGCAATTACACTGGCCGCAGTGGTAGCGCTTTATTTAAAAATTTAGATAAATAAGTCATTTTTTACTGTGGGACCAATCCTAGCCTCTAGCGCGCTGAAGAAATAGAGAAAGTTCCAAAAACTACATTTCAGTGACTTTCTAATGGTATCAGTCCGTTTTAGTTACAACGAGTGCGTCAGATATTCGTACCAACATGTATTTAGCAATATTTTTCTGATATTACTAGGCTGCATCGCTTTTAACAGTGAAACGATTGACTGTGGGACTTAATTGAACTGATTTTGGACTTTGACCTTATAAATGTGATAAATGAGACAATTGGACTCCAGGAAATAACATTCTTCTTAATTCGACATGATTGCTGGAACTCAGGATTACACTGGGCGCTGTGGTAGCGCTTTATTTAAAAATTTATGTAAATAATTCATTTTTTACTGTGGGACCAATCCTAGCCTGTTAGCGCGTGCTGAAGAATAGAGACAGTTTCAAAACACATTTCATTGACTTTCTAACGGTAATCAGTCCGTTTGAGTTACAACGGTTTGCGTCACATATTCGTACCAACATGTATTTAGCGATATTTTTCTGATATTACTAGGTTGCATCGCTCTTTAACAGGTGAAACGATTGACTGTGGGACTTAATTGAACTGATTTTGGACTTTGACCTTATAAATGTGATAAATGAGACCATTGGACTCCAAGAAATAACATTCTTTCTTAATTTGACATGATTGCTGGAACTCAGCAATTACACTGGGCGCTGTGGTAGCGCTTTATTAAAAATTTAGATAAATAAGTCATTTTTACTGTGGGACCAATCCCTAGCCGTTAGCGCGCGCTGAAGAAATAGAGACAGTTTCAAAAACTACATGTCATTGACTTTCTAACGGTATCAGTCCGTTTGAGTTACAACGGTTGCGTCACATATTCGTACCAACATGTATCTTTAGCGATATTTTTCTGATATTACTAGGCTTGATCGCTTTTAACAGTGAAACGATTGACTGTGGGACTTAATTGAACTGATTTTGGACTTTGACCTATAATTGATAAATGTGGACCATTGGACTCCCAAGAAATAACATTTCTTCTTAATTTGACATGATTGCTGGAACTTCAGCGATTACACTGGGCGCTGTGGTAGCGCTTTATTTAAAAACTTAGATAAATAAAGTCATTTTTTACTGTGGGACCCAACCCTAGCCTGTTAGGCCAGCGGCGCTGAAGAAATAGCAGACAGTTTTCAAAACGTACATTTCACTTGAACTTCTAACGGCTATCATTCCGTTTGAAGTTGCAACGGTTGGCCGTCACATTTCGTACCCAAACATGTATTTAGGCGATATTTTTCTGATATTACTTAGGTGGGCATCGCTTTTAACACGTGAAACATACTGGACTGTGGAATGACTTAATTGAGTCTGATTTTGGACTTTGACCTTATATAATGGTGATAAATGAGACATTGGACTCCAGAAATAACATTCTTCTTAATTGACATGATTGCTGGAACTCAGGATTACACTGGGCGCTGTGGTAGCGCTTTATTTAAAAATTTATATAAATAAGTCATTTTTTACTGTGGGACCAATCCTAGCCGTTAGCGCGCTGAAGAAAGCAGAGACAGTTTCAAAAACTACATTTCATTGACTTTCTAACGGTATCAGTCCGTTTGAGTTACAAACGGTTGCGTCACATATTCGTACAACATGTATTTAGCGATATTTTCTGATATTCCTAGGTTGCATCGCTTTAACAGTGAAACGATTGACTGTGGGACTTAATTGAACTGATTTTGGACTTTGACCGTATAAATGTGATAAATGTGACATTGGACTCCAAGAAATAACATTCTTCTTAATTTGACATGATTGCTGGAACTCAGCAATTACACTGGGCGCTGTGGTAGCGCTTTATTTAAAAATTTAGATAAATAAGTCATTTTTTACTGTGGGACCAGCCCTAGCCGTTAGCGCGCGCTAAGAAATAGAGACAGTTTCAAAAACCACATTCATTGACTTTCTAACGGTATCAGTCCGTTTGAGTTACAACGGTTGCGTCACATATTCGTACCAACATGTGTCCCAAGGAGAGAGATCAAGTCAGAGTCAGTTTACTGTAAAAGCGATGCACAGTAATATCGAAAAATATCGTAAATAT
>JASGCC010002464.1:0-28254 GCA_030067915.1 Hydractinia echinata
TATACGAAAGAGTAAGAGAAATCATTAATTCGCACATACATGTTGATATTTTAGGTGATTTTAATATAGATAATTTTGCGATTCGAACAGTCCACTTCATAATATGTAATACATGTATTACTGATTCACTTATTGATTATGTGTATATAAATACATCACTTTTACAAAATATGGTCATTTCAAATTTCACGCTTTCTAATATTAGTTTCTCAGATCGTGATGCTCTAAAGTTCCAAATCATTTTAAAATAAAATCCTTAACAAACCTTTTTTAAAAACTTTTTTTAGATTATATCCTGAGTACTTAAAATTAAATGTTTTTTAGATGTTATATTTATAAAATGTCTGATTCTCTCCAACAAAAAGTTGGCCATCTCCAACCAAATCTTGGTCATCGCCATCTCCGTCTTGGCCGCCAGGCGAGTCCTCGCCATATAAACGAAAAGTAATTGATAGGTTGACTTTTTCGTGTAACGGAATTTTTTTTATTATCAAAAATATATATGGAATGATGTAAAGGTCTCGAATTTCAATAAGCTTCTTTTCTTCCATGTGTAAACTAAGTTTAAAAATTTCTTTAATTGTACTAATTGCTTAAGAATTCTTCGCTGCTTGTATAAGGGAGATAGGCTGCAACATTATTTTTGATTTTAATTCAGGTACAATATCTATTGGTGGTTATGTCTATTCGCTATCACCTGCTAAAAATAACAGAAAATATTTCGACTTTAAACTCAACTTGGGTGCAGAGTCCATTAAATGTGTTTGTTTTGATGTTGACAAACTGGCTTTCTTTCAAAGCATCAATGGCGCTTCAGATTTGGGAGCCCATATGGCAAACGTCACAAGACCAGTGAAGGACGTTATTGTGAACTATCAATCCAAGGTTTTCCAAATACAAACCAGAATTTCCGTTTAACGAATTTAAAAAGCCAACTGTCGACTTACAATTCATCATTTAAATCAAGCGGAAATATAGCGGTAAAGTCGATATGTTGGAAAGTTCTTCGAATTTACTGAAATTTAGCAATGCTGGGTAATTTTTATAGACAGGGTGTGTTTGGTTGATGTTACCAATTCTGAGAGATCTTGTAAGGTATTTGGTAAATTGGTTGATATTGTTAAAGAGAACGTGCCATATAAAATGACAGATCTCAAAGTTGTGCTAGGCAACAGACCAACGTAAAGTCTTACACACCACCAGCTCTTTACTGAAATAGATGATGTGGACGTTGTTAGTATTCGGCCACGAGAAACAAAGAGAACTTTGGAACCAAGCGAACGCTATTAGAAGATACTGTGATATTGATCGATATGTCCTCTCTTGCTGTTATACATGCATGTAGCAGATGTAAAGCCACGGTTGAAATTGATTCAGGATTTGTTATTGTTGTACCTCTTGCAACATGATGGGTACTATGGAAATTGTCATGACGACAAAGCCGAAAATAGGCTTTGTTTTTAAATATCTGACAATACCAATCATGGGTGCAGAGGCTTCTATTTTTGAATATTTCACTGGACATACTGTCGTAAACAAAGTTGAAACTGGCGAAGCACCTTTGTAAGATACCACCATGTATCGTCATCGTTAATAACGATGAGGTCACCACTATGGAACTCAAAAACAAAAAAAATGATTCTCAGGATTTTAACTAACATTTTTATTGACACTACCCACTTTTTGTAGTTACCAGTTATGTTATGTTTGTCGATATTGGAAACTGACATTAAGTTGTATTCAAGTTTTTATCATCTTATGTCTTAGCCCACCGTTGTTTAAGTGAAAGTCTGGCTATAAGTTTTGTTATTTTAAGACCTAATTTTTTAATGTTTAACAGACAACCATATTTTTTTTAATATTATTTAACTACAACTAATGTTTTCACCAGCTTAAAACAAAAGAACAACATTTTTTTGAAAACATGTACATTTTGTAATATTAACATATTTAACTACTTCCTATATTTAAAGTTAGAAAAAAAGAAAAAAAAGTTATTTTTTTATATTTTAAGAGTGTACATTTTGTAAAATATATATATATTTATCTCCAACTTTATTGTACGTCATATATTTTATTGAAATAGTGTTTACGGAGTCGCTTTTTCTTACCCATTTTCCTTCTAATTTTGACGCATATCAATATTGGCGCAGCAGGACAGAAATTTTCTCACAGCAATTTGAACTTGTACAACTTAAGGCGCGATTTAATTTGTAATGGCAAAGATACCGTTTCGAGCCTACTAGTTCTTTTGCGAGTTTCTCCCAGTAATAACAAGTGAAGCGTTGCAAGCTATATTTAGCGTATATTAAAGGCAGGGGCGAAATGCGTTTGCGGCACGGGCTGCTGATAAAAGTTCAATTTCTCAAATATATTTTAATCAATAATGAAGATTTTCGATTAAACAACCCCCTGGTTTTTAAAAATCGCGGAAAAGATCAAAGGAATATTGGTAGCCATTTTGCGTGACGGACAGACGTATACGGGTATTATAATTAGACTAGCAGATTAGGCCGTGGAAAAATCCACTTAGGCAGAAAAACAATTGAAAAGTTCTGTCATTTGAATTTTGATGACATCAGCAAATGTTTCAGTATATTGAATACTGCCTTTTACCAAAAAAAATAATCTGAAAATGCATAAAAAGAAAGTAAGTCATAATTTAACAAAAACGTTCTTAAAACCTAACACAAATATCAAATGTCAAAATCGCATGAATCCTCCCAACAAAACTTCAGAAAAAAAATATAAAAAAAAAAAACGTCGTGCAAGGTGTAAAATCTAGTTGGTAGAAAGTGACAACATTGACAGTCACAACCCAGACAGTTACGACAACATTAATAATAATGTCAGAATAACACATCTCAAATATGTATACATCTTATTATGTGATTATGTTGAAAACCTTCAATATTTTAATCTGAAATGTCGAAAAGAAAGGCTTGCAACAGTAAGCACAGATCTATGAAAATAAGTTGTTTACGCATTTTAAAACATTGTCTTTTCCCTAAATGCTTATACAACAATACAACCTGAACAATATCAAAAAGTCAAACTTAAACAAACACAAACAACTAAAAAACAAAATGTTAAACTTTGAAAATTATTATATAGATAAGGCCCGTGGAGAAGTCCACTTAGGCAGATGGGCAATGGAAAAATAGGTTGTTTTAGATGTTTTGCTGACGTCAGCAGTGAAGATCCCAAAAAATTAGAGAAATTTATTATATTCTTTTATTGTAATGTGTAGAGGTTAAAACGCTGATCAAATAATGTATAGGATGATATGTTTTTGAGGAACGCAAAAGGAGATATAAGGGTTTAAAAATTGTGCTGACGTCAGCAAAGGCCCGTGAAAACACAAAATATACCTGTTGTCTTCCTCGTATAGATCTTGAAACGCTGATCAAGAAAATGTATAGGATCATGTACTTTTGACAAACGGTTGCAGAGATATTAGAGTTTGAAGGTTTTTGATGACGTCATCAACCCGTCCATTTCGAAACGGGTTTGGGGACCTAGGTTTGGAAACTTACCCAAATTGGTCCCAGGTGGTCCCTAGTTACCCACGCGGTGAAAAATCATTAACGTCACCACCTCGTTTCCAAGTTATTTGGCCTCAAAGTTTTAAGTGCACTGTAATGGCTTCCCATAAATTATAATGCAACAAAACCTTTTGTTATATATTGCATATATAAAAATATATCTTTAGTAAACTTTAGACAAACTGTTAATAAAAATCAGTCCTTTTAGCAACTTTCATGCTGTTTTACCATCAATAAGCCTTACACAAAATTTCAAATCTCACATAGTATTCTGTCACAAATGTTCACATAAAATATATATAAAAATAACAGAGTGCAAAACCAATTGGCAAATTTTTTAGGCTAATTAGTCAAATTAGAAATGCAAAAACAAAGTTTGAGTCATAATTCATGTTAAAAAACAACAACAATCAATTTAACAGTTCATTTTATGTCAATTTGTGCACTAAATTTGCAACACAAAATACAAATTCTAAATAATTCCTATGGTTTTCCTTTAAGTTTAATCAAAATATAAAAGATGAGAGGTGAACAAAAATCAAAGTTTGCAAAATTTAATTATTTTGGTATATATGTCTATTGATATATGCCCTCTAAAACAATATTTCAATCCAAATGTGAAAAAGAAAAAGAGTTTGCAACAAAATCAGTTATTCTGATGATATTGCATACTTTCTTTCCACAAAAGTGTAAAAAAAAGAATGGTTGTAGGAAATACTTCTGGTTCAACAAAAATCAGTATTTTTGATATTTTGCATCTTGTACTCATTAAATATTACCCAAATTTTAACTGTGATTTGGAACGCATCAAATTTAGAAATAGAGAGGGATCAGTCATTTCGGTATGTTGTACAGAGTCCTGCCCGGTAAAGAATTTATATATACAAAATATAAAAAAAAACTTGCAATGTGCAAAATCTAATTCTCCTTCTGTATGTCTTCTGTAATCAGTCTTTGCCCACAAACTATATATTACATGAAATGTCAAAACCATAATTAGAAGAAATTAAATTTATACATCTTAAAAATAAGTAATTTCTGTACTTTATTCTTAGAACTTTTTTGCAGGAAAAGAACTTCGCAAACCAAAAATAGAATCAGGAAAATGTTTAAAATTTTCAGGGTTAATAACATTTTATGAATTTTGTGGCAATTTTACGTTTTGTATATATATTGTCAGTTGAATTTCTCGTTTTCATATAAAACAGGAATAGCTTGCAAGTTGCAAAGTCAAATTCTACAAAAAATAGTTCTTTCGCTATATTGCATGATCCAAACACATAACATTTCAAAAAACACACAACAGTTTGTATATATTATATATATACACTATGCATATATATAAATGAAAAGTTACCCCAGCCTTTCATGTACATTTTTTACATTTAGGGTGAAAAATGTGAATCCTTCCGCTGCCTTTCCCAAAAAAATTAAAATAAAAAATAAATAATCAACAACCCATGTAAATACTGCAACAAAATCAAAAATGTGAAAAAGCTACGTAAAGTTTCCCCATAAATATGAAAAACCTCTGTCAAAGTTTTTTTCGGTGTTGTACTCCCTCAAAAAAGTTGAAACTTTTCTTAAATAAGACAAAATGTCATAAACAAAACATTTTAGTCAGAACATCTAGAACAACAAAAATCACTACACTTAAGGTACCAGAATTACTACATGTTAAATAAAAATCGTTTCGTCATATTACATGTAACCGATGTATATAAGTTTAGTTACACAAAATGTGAAAAATACATTATTTGTATAGATACACAAAATGTGAAAAATACATTATTTGCTTAAAAACAGTCCTTAAACTATTCTTAAATATTATGTAATACTTTTTTAAAAGTTGTTGTGGCTTGGTAATTTAAGCTTAAAAATGTCAAGTGAAATAAGTTACAGCCACATTCTTAGCAAAGACCACTACGATAACTACGGTAGCTAGCTTACATGTAAAAAGCAACATAAAACTCACAAGTTAGCTAGGTACTTGTAATCTTAAGTTTGAAGCTAACATAAGCTAGCTACAGCAGCTAATAGCTGGTCAGTTGAATATAAACTGGAGACTTAGCTAGGTATAAAGAACATGGCTACATAATTATAAAGTCCGAGCAAGCTAGCTATAGACGTATTTCACTATGACGCGGTATGAGTAGCTCCCAGACTTCTGCGCATTTCGACAGGCAAAAGATGGCAGCAGAAATGGTAAACAACATGCGAAAAGAGCATAAAATATTACTATAATTACTCCCAAAACTGAAAAAGGAAAGTCGTTTTCGCTTATCGATCGAAGCTCTTGTTGCCATCTTATAATGTCTGCTTGCTCAACAAAAAAGTCCTTGCCCGTGGGGTATTTACTCGTTTATTATACATCCCTTCTGTTAGTATTTGAAAATCATGTTCATGAAGCGAGAAACAGCTGTCCAATCATATATTTTAAGCTATGGATGACTATATACAACAAGTTAAGCCGAGCCACAGACTACGTACGTTTCCGATAAAGTATAACAGTTTAAATAAACCAACATATAAACGTAGCCAAAAATGTACCGATTGTGTGAAGCACTTCCTCTTTGCTGATAAAAACAAACATTAGAAGGCACGTGCGTTTATTTATATTTCAACATGTCGAAAAATGCTGACTATTTTCAAAATCTTTCAAATGCAGATAAATCCCACTATACTGGAAAACTTACACTCGCAGATGGGACTATGCTTGCAGATCCTTACTCACTGCAGACTAGCGATTGGAGTGATGATGTTTTACTACTTCCAGATATAACTTATGTTGATCTATATGTGTATTTGGTTCACACTCCTAGCGAGTTCACACACGAGTCGCTTAAAGCACACAAATCCTTGGAAGCTTACAACTTTTATCTATCAGGGCACGTACAAGAAGTGTATTGTCACCACTTAAAAGAAAGTAGACTTCTGTTACATAAAATCGTCTGTGTTACCAAGTCAAAGGCAGGGGAAAACGCAAAAATTATACGATACTTGGATTATATTTACAATATTGACCACCCCAATTAAATCTTCCTTTGTTTAAGCCCAGTATAAAAATAAAACATTTCAGGACATTGTTTCATTGACTTATAACAAATTTATTTGAATGAAAGTGTTTTGTTTTGTTTCTAAGTCCATGTATTTCATTTAATCTATTTGCATATTCGCTATTCAATCCAGTGTATTTGTTTGAAATGTTCTGTTTTTCATCCACCTCATTATTTAAATCCTTTTCTAAGCATTTAACTTTCTCCTCCAGTTCTTGTACTTTCTGACATAATTCTGACATGGAAGGACCTTGATCTTCTGGGGGTTCAAAATCATCGTCAGATTCACTTTCAGCTACTAATTCAGATGTTAATTTCCTTCGTTTTGTTAGTCGAGATGTCTATCTTGCTTTTCAAGCTTTCTTTTCCCACTCACATCGTTTTCCACAACGTTCAAATACTGAAGGTACCCAGTCTGGATGAGAAGGATCTCTGGACTTTTTTCCTAAAAAGCAAACAATAAAAACTCTATAAACTTTTAAAAATTCCAGAGAAAAGTTCATGTGGTTGAGGGGACAGAAACACAAGATGGCTCACACTACTTTACAAAATAACTTTTAAAAAGAGTGAACAAAGTCACTTACCAGACACAAAATGTAAATGACACACTTTGGCATTCTTTATTACTCTTCTGACCATTCAATTCTGCCAATTGCAGTCAGCCATCTCTCCCTCAACACAGGATGCTTCTTGTTAGGAATTTTGTAAAATCCACCTTCTTCACCCGTCTTCCGACGATTTGTACAATTAGGTACGCAAACAGCTATCTGGCATTGTTATGAAAATAACAGTTTTTTTAAAGTATTTCAAAAATAAATATATCCAAAACAGTACAACACGTCTCTTCTCTTCAATAATCTCTAACAAAAGACACTGGGCGCCCTCAATGTTTTGCCTGTCCGATTTTTTCGCAAGTTTGCGCATGCGCAAAAGTGCCGTAAAACGTAAACATTGAAATACGTCTATAGGTTGTTGTTGGTGTGGTTGGCTTTATGATGCTAGCTAACAAACATGTCTCACATCAATAATATCATCAAAACTAAAAAAAAACATAAACAAACCTTTGAAAACCTTGCTATACTTCATTTACATACCATGCCTTTTTTCAAATGTTTTTGTAGATTTATTTTGAAGGCAAGAGAAGACAAATGCTTAAAAAGAACAGCCATCTTTTTTGCAAACACAATTTCCGTTACTTTGTGCTAGAACTTCATTTAACAAACCACACAAACTCGCAGCTTTTCACGACAAAGAAGACATATATTTTACGGCACATCAAAGATTTTTTTCGGCAACATCAAAGGAAAATGAACTCATCCACTTTGCCTGTTACGGACAGACACAGTCCTCTGTTTGATTTTGATTTTGAAGACCAGACTGATGGCTTTGGTCCTCTGCTCCACAAAATCACTATTCACTATAAATCATTTTGTTTACATCTTTGTGAGTGCGGAATTATTTATAATTGAGTATTTTTACACATTTGCCACACGGGTGGCTAAATTAAAAAACAATAGAATATATTTGAATATACACAAAGTAATTTAAACAAGAAAAGTTGAAGATCAAAATAGCAAGAATGTTGAACAACATGTGACGAACATATTTTTATCTATATTATAATACCCGTATACGTCTGTCCGTCACGCAAAATGGCTACCAATATTCCTTTGATCTTTCCGCGATTTTTAAAAACCAGGGGGTTGTTTAATCGAAAATCTTATTATTGATTAAAATATATTTGAGAAATTAATTTATTTCCTTACATAATTTAACTATTTTAATTTACCAACCTTAATTAAATAAATAAATTAGGTGATTAAAATGAATGCATTATTTTTAATAAGAATTACCCCTGTGATCTCAATCGCCGATTTCGCTCAGGAGCCAGAGAAAACAAATAGGACAGTTTTACTGACAGTTTTACTTGCTTTGTTTTGACCGCTCGCACGTAGTATACCAATCAAAACGCCTGATTCTTTGAAAAACCAATCCAAGATTTTCGCGGCCTGCAGATGCCAACGAAGGAACATGATGACGATGGCCATTTTGGTTTTGAAAGTGATCGATTTGAGAGGTTTCTAGGTCTGTTTGACCTTTTTGTCTTCTAACAGCTTTTTATTTTGTAATATTTGTTTTCTGTATGTTCTTACATGTTAGGATAAATATATTGTCACGTTTTTTAGCCATGAACAAATCTTAAACGCACCATTTTTAGGATTTTTGGCTAGGAACGAAGATTTTTAAGGGTCTAGCTAGCTACCCTTAGTTATTACTTAGTTATTACTATATACTATGTGTTATCTAGCTAGCTCTGGATAAATAGTGAAAGTAGCCAAATGCACTGTTTGGCTGCATGCAGCACAATTCTTAATTCTTATGCTAAATAAATGCAGTTAGGCAGCTACCACTTTTATTACTGTTATGAAAACTTATGCTGCAAAATCAAATTGCTGACTATTTTTTTTAACTGAAACAGGATAACGACATGCGGTTTCCTGGATTTTTTTAACCGAAGGCCCGATAAAGTTTTTTTTAAAAATGGTGTTACGCCTATACTCATGTGCGACACGGTTTACCTGTACTAAGCGCTTATAGTCCAGTGCTAACAAGGGCTGTTTTCTGTGTTTCTGTTTAACCGAAGTTGCAATAACGTTTTTTTCGGAAAAGGCTATTACACCTATATATGGATGTGTCACATTGTTTACCTGTACTAAGCACTCAGCTGAGAGTAAGCATTTCTTTTCAACTTTACCGGGAAACATTCTCCAAAAAATAAAAAAGGTTGGCCAGCTGTTTATGCTATGACGGGTGACAACGAATTGCAATCTGTGTTTTTATTTCAACTTAAAATGTGGTATTTTTGCAAAAATTATTACACCGGAAACACCATGAATTGTGTGCACTTTACTCAATTTACTACATGCTATATACCTGTACTAAAGCGCTTTACCTTAATGTGTGGCACAGTTGACAGTTCTTATTAATCACTCATTCTGGTGTTTCAACGTCGGGTAACACAGTTACTTGTGGCTTAACTCTGCGTTTCAACAGAGTGGTATCCTGTGTCATGATTAATTAGTTAACGTTTACTGCAACTTATTCTGCAAAATAAAATAATATTGACTAATTTTTTTTGCTATGACTGGGTAACAACGGGTTGTAAACTGTGCTAAAAGGGTATTAAGCATAAACACGTGCAACACGGTTAACTGTACTAAGCGCTTAGTCCAGTGCTAACGACGGGCTGTTTCCTGTGTTTATGTTAAACCAAAGCTGTGAGAAAGTTTTTTTTGGAAAAAGGTATTGTACCTACATGAATGCGCGACATTGTTTACCTGTACTAAGCGCGCTGCCCGGAGTAACATTCATTTTTGATCTTTGACCGACATATGTATACCTGTACTAGAGTGCTCCACCTGAATGTGTGGCACAGTTTACGGTTCTTATTAATTGCGCCACAGGGTTTTTAAATGCTGGGTAACACATTTACTTGTGGCTTACCCCGGCGTGCGACGCCGGGTCCCCGGCTAGTTATTTTATACTACTGAACTTACTAAACAAATTTGCGAGTAAAGATAAAGAAAGTAAGGATTTTAGAATAAAGATGAAGCCACCATATTGCGCGTTCAATTTGTTATTGAAAATGTCCGGTCTGTATATTTATTAAAATTTGGCGCCATCTCATCATAACAAACTTTTTCGTTCGAAGTTGGTAGCATGTTGTGGAAAAGGGACTCAAAACATGAAAAAAATATTGGTTATGACAGATATTTCTTTAGTTCAAAGAAGTTTAAACGAAGGTTATAAATGTCCTTACCACTATAGTACGTAACATATTCTTAGTTATCTCGAGTCAAAGATCTTATTTTTGATGTTTACTGGTAAATACATTTAAAACCTACTTATTTTCACCCCATACAGCTATTAAACTTCTGTAAAAATATTTCTAGGAAGATATATAGATACTTAGTTGTGAAATATAGTTATTTATTTGTTATTACAGTAGTTATCTCAATAGATTTTAGGATTTAGAAATCTATAAATTCTTTTCTCTCGCTTAAAATTTATTTTCTGGCTGCCACAAAATAATTTTTTGTTCGCCTACCCTTTAATTTTGAAAATTAAATGTTTCCATAATCGCCAACTACAGTTTACGCACTAATTTTTTTTCCAGAAAGTTTGCTAGTATTGCGTTGATTTACGCAATTTATCAGAACCACCGCAGAACATCCTGCCGGTACGGCTGGTTTATTTCCTTTACAGTAACCTTAAATCGTAAACAAACTGATTTTAAGATTTTGGCTATGAACATAGACTTCGAGGCAGCATCCTGCTTAAGCCAGCTAGCTAGGTATAGCTATCCTTATTTATTCCAATACTTTTAAAGTTTTTATTCAGTCTGTTATATTATTTTTTATTTTTTATGTTGAGTTGTGGCTATCTAGTTAGCTAGCTCTGGCCAAAATGTGAAAGTAGCCATATGTAGTTTGGCTACAACAAAATTCTTAATAATTTTTATGCTAAATGCAGTTAGGTTGATACACCTTTTATTACTGCCATGAAAACTTATTCTGCACAATAAAATTGCTGTGTGATTTTTTTTAGCTCGCCGGGGAAACGACGGGCTGTTTTCCGTGTTTTTATTTAAACAGAAGTTGCGATAATAACAGTTTACCTGTGTCTGTGTGTTTCTGTTTAACTGAAGTTGCGATAAGTTTTTTTCGGAAAAGGGTATTAGCTACAGCTATATAAATGTGCGACATTGTTTACCTTTACTATGCGCTCAGCCTGGAGTAACATTCATTTTTTCACTTTTACCGGAAACATTCTCCCAAAATTAAAAAAATTGGCCGGCTGGGGTAGCAACGAGTTGTAAACTGTGTTTTTATTTCAGCTAAAGTTGCAGTAACATTATTCTTTGAAATATATATTACACCCGAAACACTATAATATTGTGTGCGCTTTTCTCGGTTTACAACATATTTCAAACAGAATCGACAATATTTTGTAGTAATTAAGGTTAATATTTGCACAAAATAACAAATGCGATATATTAAACCAATCAGGCCCGGCGGAAGCACTACGGCAACGCCGGCTTTGGCCGCAGGACTTTTTTGCTGCCAAGATATGTTTTTTTTCACTTTATAGAAGAATAAATATATTGACAAAATTTTATTTTGGAAATTCGTTTTCAATATTTTTCTTTTACACATCACATAAAATGCGCGTTATTTAAACAAATCACAAGGGGTTGTTAGGGGTTTGTCAGAATATCAAAGAATTTCGTTTCAAAAAGATATACGAACAAGAAATTGAATAATGGTGAATGTGAATTTAATTTTTTAATCATGGCGAAAAGAAAGTTTGAAGGCGTTCCAGAAATTGGTGAAAGTCCAAATCAACCTAAACAGTTTCGTTTTCCAGATCGTAAATTTGGAAGTTCGAAAATCGTTTCAAAATTATAGTTTCATTTGAAGACTCTTCTTTATGCGCAATGTAATATACACTATATGTAATCGTTACATTTTAAACCAATTTAGCCTCGTAAATAGGCTAAAAATTTTTCTAAGGGGTCTTTGCCCCCTAAAACCCCCATTGGGGGGCTTACAGCGCTCGCTACCGCCGCATGAACCTGCACTGCTTCCGCCGGGCCTGTTTTTACGTGTTAAAAAAGGAATATATCATCACTTTTCTTAACCACTTGTAAATCTTCAACAAACCAATTTAAAGATTTTGCTACAAACGTACATCGCAAGGAGCAGTTAGTCAGTAAGCTATCAGAAAGGCTCTTCTGTTATAAAGTTGGTCGTAGTTAGTTTTATGCAGTTTAGTATTAAATTCTTTTTTCTTAGTTTATATGTTATATCCAATCTGATGGGTGAAGTCTGGGATATTTGGTTACCTAGCTAGCTAAAAAGTCAAAGTAGCCACATAGTTAGATAAGGTTGATTGCAAGAAAATTGTGCTATAAACTTGTGTATAGCCTGTTTTTATTTAATCCGAACTTACAGTTCAATTTGGGAACTCCGAAAAGTAAATGCTGGACGACTGTTTTTGCTATGTGTTTACTGTGTCATTATTTCAGCCAAACTTGCGGGAAAGTTCTTTTAGAAAAAATATTATACCTACAATCCTGTATCTTTGTAAGCGTTTCACTGGGTTTACGACAAATCCAGTGATGCGCATATGCTAACAAACGAATGTTTGTAAGCATATGGAAAAAAATTGGAATAAAAAAACCTGGATGACATCATTACTCCAAAATGACGTCATCCTATAATCCCGAATCCCAAAACAGACTAAATAAAACGGTGGAACATAACCTTTGGATAGAGCAAAACTTTTTCAAACGTTTAGATGTTCAAAACTACTTGATGGAAGCATGAATATGAGTGTTAAATATGGAACTGTTAGAGATATTTCCATAAAAACATTTTTTGTCTGATCATTTTTTCTAGATCACCTGTTAGCCAATGAATTACGATGACAACTGACGTTACGTCATACCAAAAATATTTTAGACTATTCTATTACTAAAAATAATAATAAGTCGCCAAATTTCAACCTCTAAAACCGTATACATCAAAAGTGGTATTAAAGAGTTATTACTTAATCACAATTTTTTCCTTTTTCTTTAATAGCAGTGGTCTATGGTTTTGCAATTTTTAAGATTCCTGCAAGCCGTAAACTCGCCGTGATTACGGCTCTAGACTGGAGACCGTATAAAAATGAGGATCAAAGGCTATGCTTTAAAATTTAATTTGCACAATAAACAAAAAGGCATCTCAGACACGAATCCTATATTATATTTTATATATTATTGGAATAAATAATATATAATATAATAAAATTATTATATACTACCCTATATTATAATACGCTTGTGTGAGTGGACTATGTGATTCCACGGCACGAAAATCACGGGTCAATTTCTTATGGCTCATGCATTATCTCCCCAAAGCGTGGCGTTACGCTTAAATCTCCCAATAAAAACGAGAAAACAGGGGGTCCATTTGTTATATATGCTACAGCGTCGTACGCGGCGGTAATGAAGACAGTCACCCAGCATACTTTATCTTGCAGAATATTCTCCCGTAAAAGTTCAAAACTAGCTACTTGTAAGTGACAGCGGGTTGAGCGGTTAGCACAGGTAAACCATGCCCCTAGCGCTCTCTAAGGAGTTTTGTCCAACTTCGGCTAAATTAAAACGTAGGCAAGAACCTGTCGTTAAATCAGTTTAGTTAAAACAATCACCCAGTATTTTACAGAATAGGTTTTATGTTAATGTTCTAAAATGTGGAGTCAGTTTAAATGAAACTACAGCCTTTAATTGTGCGCGGAATTTTCGCCATTGAATCAATAACTGTATAACTTGTGCCCAAGTTTGTATGAAAGTAAAGGGTGGAGCTACCTAACTACATCTAGCTAACATAAGTAATAAATAATATGAAAATTTCGTTGTAGTTAACATTTTTTTAACTGGCGGTAGCTGGGTAGTCACAACTTAAGTTACAACTTAGTTAAAATCAAATTGGTGAAAATAACACAAAAACACTAACAATGGATGGAATAAAAAGCAATTATATCAAACTGAATAAAAGCATCAGCGGAACAGCGTAAATGTAGCTACATAGTTAGCTAGCTAGTTAGGGTGCTTCTTTCTACGGTCTACGCGTGTGGCCAAAACCCTTAAAATTAATGTATTCAAAATTTCATGCATAGATAAAAAGGTGAAAAATTATTAATTTAAAGTGTAATTTACATGAATTCAAGTTTAATTCTGTCTTATATTTGTTGCGCATTCGCAGTACACGTTGTTGCTGAAAACCAAGCTACTTTTCACAACGGGAACAACTTTCTAATTTCCACATCAAGACCGGTTGGTCTCTTTAAGTTGGGCTTATTCACCGTTTTTGTCATTACTCTTCACGATGTAGTACGGATCGCGTTTATCCGCAAAATGAAGCGGCATATTAATTTATGCTATATTCTTTTTCCGCCATAAGTAAACAAGTCTCGCGCTTAATATGTTTTTCATAACACGAATATTAGTAAATGATTTTTAAAAACACCTGTCTTTCCAACAAAAAATTAAACATTTTTTGTTCAAACCCGCCAAAAAAATAATAATACAAAAGCAGAATGTTTAACGAGCAAAAATTGTTAAGCGTCAAAAATAAATTAAAAATGGTCATGGTTATGTTGAAACAACTGCGAAAACATTTAACACGAAATCTAATTTGCATAGAATAACTTAAATGGCTTTCAAATGTTAAATGCAGCGCTCTGGCTTTTTTATTCAGTTAAAAAAAAACAGTATTATCGCCTGCTGAAACACAACACGCTTTACCGAAATGATTAATGCCCCTCTAGAGACCAACTTAAACATTTTAACATTTTTTACAATTATTTATCAATAATGCAGTTGTTGAGCTTTTAAAAGTTTTATTGTTTTAAAATTATACAAGGGAGATAATTAATTGATGGATTGTTCCACAATAACTTTTAATAGTAATTCTGTAGCAGGACTGTCATATGTGCAGATCTTTTAAGTAAGTAAAATGGACATATTCAACAAAACAACAAATGGTACTTCATCTTCATCAAATTATCTAAATACAGTCGATAAAGCTCTTGTTGGTATCTTCTCCCTAATATTTTTCGTCGGTGTATTGGGTAATTCCTTCGTTATTTATGTTTTTGGTGCAAAATATAAACACCTGTCTTCCAAACAAGAAATATTGATATTATTATTAGCTGTGGTAGATTTGATTGCGTCGGTTGCAAATCCAGCAGTCTTTTTATACTACATCATTACAAAACATGGCAGATGGCACTTTGGAGAGGCTGGTTGCAAGATAATTCCATTAATAGGTCCTGTTGCAACGAGTTTGTCACAGGGAATTATCTTAATCATGGCACTTGATCGTGATCGAGCAATTGTTACGCCTTTAAAGAGTTCGTTTTCAAGAAAAACCATCTACAGGGCAGTCGTTGTTGCGTTGCTACTATCTATGCTGTCATATTTTGATTTTACTTTGTACTTGACAACACGTGGTCAAAAAACATGCCTAGCAAACGGTTCTACTTTGCTAGCCAACGTTCCACGAGTCTGCCACTTTCTAATAAGTGACCTTTTGTTTCTAATAATCTTTGTTGCCACTATTTCGAGAGTGTATATTGTTTTACGGAAAAAAGATGGAATGGGATTTGATGAAGTAACGAAAAGAAATCGAAAAGAACAAAATAAACGAACAATGCGTTTGCTGTTGACGATGGGAACTGTTTTTGCGTTATGCATTTACCCAAGAGACCTATTTCAGCTGGCGTACTATTTTTCTCTGGTGGTACCTCCTAATATTGTATTCGATCAAAAACTTCGTATTAACTCCGCGCTGAAGGTCTTCCATACAGCAAATAGCTGTGTTAACGTATTCATATATGCGTTTATGCATCCTAAAATGAAGCTGGAATTGAAAAGACAAACTCGCAGATTAACACTGGGTAAACGAACAGATAGAAGTTCTGAAATGAAAGGTGGACCTGTAGTTACTTCAAACAAAACTATATGCAATGAACCGGAAAACGCCATTTTGGCATCTCCAACAATCAATGAAATCGCTTTCACTAGGATTGTTCTTGCGAAAAAGAACGAAGATATCTTTGAAAACAATAAAAACGAAAATGTCATTGACAACAATTTTCCTGTGTCACCATGTCATCCGTTGCGTGAGGATATATGAACCACACAAGTGAAAATTTAAATTTACACTAAAGTTCACATGTTATAAAAGCTTGGAAATTTTCCTTCAACGATAACCCTATAACAAAAAACTCTCGGTTAATAAATGTAGCAACATTTGAAGTTTACTTCGTGAAATTAGTCCTTGTAAGTTGTTGTAGCCTGTACATACTACTCGGCTACTGCATTTTTAGTTATATTTCAGTTGTATGTTTCTACTTTATAGAATTTAAGAAATTAGTGTGTCTGCGTGAATCTAAAAAATCATATTGCGCTAAAACGTGCTCCTAAAATTCTTTTTAAAAGCTTTGCTCTGATTTGACACCAGAAAGTTGCTTTTCGTACTCATCTTTCAATTTTTTTCACCTTTACACCGTTATAATTAAATATTTTTTTGCAAAAAGGACACCGTTTGTGGAGCATAATGTCTTGAGAACAATAATTTTTTCCTCGACATTCACGTAGAAACTTCTGTTTTGACATTTATATTTGCACGAGTTTCTTTTTTAATGTTTTAGAATTCTGTATGTAGAGCGAAAATACGGTATTATATATTCACCAAAACGCAAAATTCATGTAGTTTTCAACATTTTTTTTTGTACCTCAACATTTTGTGTGGATTTCTTTCTTTTTTCTTTTAAAATTTATTGGAGTTTTATCTTACATAAATAATCCCGTAATATAACTTCTTTAATAATAAAGAACAAATTACAGCAAAAATAAATACGAGAAGTTTTTTTGATGACATTTTATTTCAACGGATATCTCGTCTTATCACTACAAGACATTATCAACTTATAAATTGTTACAGTTATCTTACAAGTTTATCTCTTATAATAATACGGAGAGTGTGTCCGTCTGTCTGTGACAGGCAAAGTGGATGTGTTCATTTTCTTTTGATGTAGCCGAAATTTTCTTTGAAGTCTCCGAATAAGTTATATCCATTTTGCCAGCGGGTTTACTTTGTTTACATTACGTGATCTAAATGAAGCAACTTGATTTGCTGAAAAAACTTTAACGGCTAACTCCCGAAAAATGGTTACCCTCGACACAAAAACAACAACAAGAAAACAGTCCCTTCGTCTTGAAAAAAGTGCAAAAAGTAATTCAGAGAAAGAAAAGTCCAAGAAATGAAGTGAGAAGTGGTAGCTAGAGCTAGAAGTAAAGTAGTAAAGTTAGAAGTATATAGAAAATAAAGGCTAGAGTATAAAGTGGATTTGAAATCACAAATAGTAAGAACTTTGATGTTTTCAGACGTTTAGTTTTTATGTTGTTTACATTTTGTTGAATAATTAATGTATCCCCTGACGCGTAACTAATGTGTTTGTGCTAAAATTCAAAATGCTACATAAAGCTGTTAGCTGACTAACAAACGGAAAACTTTGGTTTGTTGAACTCACTGCTCACTGTAATGTTATTATTTTTACATTACTATTGTTTCTCCTTATATGTGTTTTACTAAGCATAAATAGCTATATAGCTTTAGTTTTAGCTAAGTGTTCCCAGTTTAAGTATATTTAACTGGCTGTCTTAGCTACTGTTAGCTGGCTAATGTTAGCCTCCAAGTCCTACTCCCCATCCCCATCCCCATGGCTAGCTCTAACCTATATGACTGTTGTTATTCGTCTTTTTTAATTATCTATAGCTAGCTAACTTAGTTTCCAAACTTCTCTTCTTTTATGAGCACGAATTATGATGTAAAAGCTAGCTAGCTACCTACAAAATCTTTCAAAGTCTTGAACTTTTGCAGTATAGTAGGATGTATTTTTATGCCCATAAGAGTATAATTATTTTCACATTTTCACAGGAGACCGACCACGTGCAATATGACAAGTGCAATAATTTTTTTCAGAATTTAAAGCGTGTGTGTTAAGTTATTTTTTTATTGTTTTGTTTCTGACATCCTGTTAAACTTTTGTCAGCCTACATGTATAATGCCAGGTTATTTTTACAGGGGGTTGTAGACATTTGATTGAAAATTTACGTGGGTTTATGACTTTATTATAATTTATGAGAGGATGGTAAGGTTGTTCGTGTTTTTGTTTGTGTTGCAAACTGCTGTTTTTTAAAATTTTGTGTAAACTTTTGTGGGAAAAAGACCACATGCAATATACTGAAAGAACAAATTTTGTGGAATTGGCCTCCACTGAAGGCTGTTGTGTAAGCTAATGGCTTTTTCATAGTTCGTATTATAAACTTTTGTTGGGAAGAACTAAACTATATGTGATGTCATTTTTGCTGGAAGAAAATTCCATGGTTTCACGTTTTTGTTAAGAATTTTAAAATTGTGGTAATAACTGTGTTTGGTGATGATGAAAAAATTACTAATTGTTCTGACTAAAACCTTTTTGTTTTTTATATTTTATGAAATGCCTGATTTTTCTATAATTTGATGTGTTTCATAACCTTTTTGTGGAAGATTTATGGGCAATGACAATATAGAACATGCTAAATGAACTGATTTTGTTCATTTGGATGTACTCCTCAAAAACCGTTTTACATCTGTTTTACATTTTGTGTTAACTTTTTCTTTGTTGATTCGAATTTACTCCTTATTCATTTTTGACATTCACGTTTAAAATGGTTGGTAAATGTCACTACAGATCATCATACCAAGGAAAATTTTTTTTGTGTTCTTAACCTGTTAATTTTTACAATTTGTGTATATTTTTGGGGAACAGGATAGTATGTAATCGAAGAAATGATTTTCCAGATATAAATTTGATGTTTTTTGACACTTCTGATTGAAATATTAAAGGTTTTCAACGAAGTAAACATTTGAGATATGTTATTTCTGACTTTATTACTATTGTTGGTGTTGTACTTGATTCTATACATTATTTTGATTAGTGTTTCAAGCTCTACACATAATGATCTTTGTTGATTCAAGTTTATTCTTGGCTCATTGATTTTTTGACATTTAGGTTTAAAATTGTTTGGTAAAGAGCAGTACGGAACTAAAATAGAACATTTTTGTGTTCTTAACTGGTTGATTTTTACATTTTGTGTAAATTTTTGTGGGAGAGGATAGTATGCAACCGAAATGACTGATTTCTCTAGATTTAAATTTGATGTTTTCCAAACTATGGCTTTTTCATATTTGTATAGGCTTTTAAGGGAAAGAAAATATTTAAAATGTGTAAAAACTTATTTTTTGTTGATTTGTGCTAACTCTCTGCTAACTCAGGCCTCCTTTTTGACATTTTAGAATAAAATACTGAGGGTTTTCAACATAATCACTTATAAGATGTACATATTTGAGATGCGTTATTTCTGACATTGTTATTATCCGCGTTGTGACTGTTGGTGTTGTGACTGTCGGTGTTGTAACTGTCGGTGTTCTTACTGTCGGTTTTGTGAGTTTGGTGTTGTGAGTCTCGATGTTATCAGTGTCGTTGTTGTAACTTTTTTATCAACTAGATTTTACACCTTGCAAGCTGTTCTTTTTTAATTTTGTGTAAGATTTGTATGGAGAATTTAATGCGATTTGACATTTGACATTTTGTGTAAGATTTTAAGAACATTTTTTTTGTATATGCACTGCTGACGTCAGAAAAACATCTAAAGCAACCTATTTTTCATTGGCCTTTTGCCTAAGTGGATTTTTCCACGGGCCTTATCGACTTATAATATAATTTACAATGAACTCCACAATACGTATAAACAATACTTAACAAAACATATAACACATAACAGCAAACCAAAGGGCATATAAACTCGACGTCTATATAACGTTGGTAAGGCTAACGTAGACCGCTCGGAGCACAAATACACTCCTTCCCTTGTTGTCTATAAATAATATTTAATTCAAAACAATTTCAATGGAATAGACAACTCCTGCACATTAAGCGTGGGAGTGCTATCATAAATATACACGGCCTCAGCTATTTTTCTCTTTTTATATTGGTAAACAATTTTCTATTAAAATACTGAAGTTTTTTTGTTCAGCAGGTGGGTGATTCTCAGTGTCTTAGGATGTGAGAGTTCTTATCGCTTGGTGATCTATCATTCTTTCATTTAGCCTCCTCGCTGTTTCACCAATGTATGTAGCATCGCACGATTCCAACGGACAAGTATATTTGTACACACACCATGTTTGTATTCATCTTTGGTTCTATCTTTCACAGAAAATAGCGAAGATAACTTTCGACATTGATAAGCAATGCGTGGCTTGACATTGGCAGGTAGAAACTGTTTGGAAGTGTTATTTAGACTCTTTACTAAGCAGTTGTATGGTAGAACCATGAAAGATGTTATTGGAGGTTCATTGGTGCCTTCATCAGAAACAGTGTCAACATTTTGGATGTTGAAGCTTCGCCGTGTGTTATTAATTACATTAGATACAACTGTTTCTGGATAACCATTGATTTTTATAAACATTTTTTTTAAACGATCTAGTTCGTATTTCAGATCTTGTATCATATATTAAACCCTCTCAACACCAACGATTTAACCGTTCCAACTTTCCATATTCTTTCAAAGATGACAAAACAAAGTAGCTTACAAAAATATTTTTGATGGTGTTTTTGTACAGAGACTTACAGTATGAATCACTCTGTTATTCCATATTGTCTATCTCAGTGCGAGATGCAGCTACAAGTTGAAAATCATTGCTGAATTACCACTTTTTGTTGAAAAACATGTGACAAATGGCCTGTGCCTAATTATTTTGATCACCATTGACTTTTCTAGATCCGAAACGCCTGGACCCTACTTACCGCAAAGCTTTGATTAAACACCTGGGCGTTTATTAATTTCTCGAACACTTGAAAGGAGAGGAGCCGTGTTGATTTGGCGGAGTATTTATTATAGGAATAGGAATGCGCTTCATTACGAAAATGTGAATAAGAAGGCTGTTGTACCAACTTGTTTTTGTCAATAGAAAATAACATATAGATGGCCAAACTTACTTGGTCTTGCTGAGGCACCCTCCAAAAAAGACGAATATACAAAAGCTACCTAGGTTTTTGTTTTTTTGCTGTATTGTTTAATAGATTATTTAATATTTACAATCAGAACAAGGAAAAGTGTGTCTATTAATTCGAGATACTTGATAATTGATTGTTGATTGTTGATAGAACAGTTAAAGTGCGATTATTACGAAATAAAAAATGCAAAAATTTAAAACATTGGATTATGGCAAAGCTGAGTAAAAGGCGACTTTCGTTCTAGCCTCATAAAGGCTCTTGGGTTGGTATCAAGACTTCCAAAAACATGTTAATAGTAAATGTTATAACCAAAGCTGTTATAAAATTGATCTAAAAGTTGCTTTCCATTACGGTGTTATCTAGTTTGTGGGCATGCGTATTAGAATTGTTTTTGGCAGAAAACAACAACAAAATTACGAGCGTGATTCTTTGTAAGGAATTACGCCAACAAAGACTTGACTAGTTTTCTGCCAAATGTGGTAGATAGCGTCACATATATGAGAGCGTCAGAAATAAAACTACAAAAAAATATAAACGTAGTATACTGCCACACTGTGTAATTTTCGCGGTTTGTTTGAACGTTCATAAAGAATAGAACAGCATCAGGTACAACAACGAATATTATAAACGTAACTATCAATAGAATCGGCAATAATAAGTCAGTTTGACGATTTTTTATTATCCCCTTTTCTGGTTCAAGGTCATGGTAATGTCGCTGCGATGGTATTTTACAGACCTGGACCCGTTCAACATTGTTGCAGTGTTCTGTGTTTGTTTAGCTGATACATCTACCGGAATATTCGCCGTGTATGTTTTGTTTCTTCTCAATTTAGCAGCCAATATAACCGTATGTAATCGACGCAACGATGACAAACAGAATATCTGTACTTGGGTAAAATAAAATATATATGCCTTCTTATATCTTCGTATGCTTCATCACCCAGCCATAAAACCAATACTACTGATAATACTACTATGGTCGATGTTATAACCCACCCAAGCTAACATCAATAATTTCATTTTTTCGGTTTGACCAAAATAAGGGATATTTCAAGTTGAAGTAAACCTCACAAAATCTGTCTACGGTATGGAGACCATTACGAACAAGTACATCACGTATGTAGCGCGTAGAATTGTTAGTGAGACCTTACTCTGCGCAGAAGAGGGCGAATATATTTCTTGAACCACCAAGCTTGCTAGTGAACAAGAGCAGGCTAAAACTTCTGATATACTCAAATTAAGTAGTAGAATTTTTTGGCCGGAACCAATCTTTGTACTTCTCGTTAAAAAGCAAGTTAAATGCCAATACAGTGTAAAGAAAAAGCTACAAGCACACAACGTATGTCAAATGTTGGATGATTTCCATTGCCTTGTTTCGATTCGAAGAGAGATTTATAAGTTAAAACTTGAGGTTCTTCTTTTTCTTCTTTTTTATTTACCGATACTTTATCCATGATATTTCCTTTTAGTTTAATTTCATATTCAATTTATTTTTATTTTTGTAAAAACGTTATTGTGATTACCTTTGTTATAAATTTGTACACATCTATTGTGACAGTACGCAGGTGAAATATGTTTTTTCAAACATATGGTGATTTTTTGCCCACAATCTTCCATCCCAGAACCAACTGCTCCAATAGTTTGGTGTCACTGGAAGGGGCAATTTGATTCTCGTCCATACCAGCCTTAAATTGAGGGTAATCGTGAGCTTTTGCCAAATGACAAGATGTCGATAATTGAGCATTCTCGTGACGTAATTGCACGTCTTAAAAAGCATTTTTGATTTTCGATTGGATTTTTTACGCAAAGGTTAAGTGGAAAACCTAAGGATAAAATAATTGACGTTGGAAATTAAATTTTTTTCAGTTAATTCCTAATGGTTAATTCCTTTTTTAATGTTTTGATCAACTTTCCTTGACCTAATAATTGCTACCCGTGAGCATTTATCATATACAAACCTTGTTCACCATGTTAAGACTGCAACGGTATGCAAGAAAAAGATTTCTATAAAGAGTTTATGGCAGTTATGCTCGTCAAAAAACAGGAAAGAGAACGGGATTTGTTTCTTTCCAAAGAAAAATTAGCTAATGTATAGTGGATTGTTAATGTTTTCGACTGGTGTTTCTCTTTCTTGGTTTTGCTATTACTAACCACTTTCTAAATTTTATATTTTAAATAACGAACACACGAACGAACGTAGTTGACAGCATCTGCAACTATAGTTGACAACTGCAAAAGCAGTCTTATATTAAAGACATTTCGTGAAGTTAAAGAACTTAATTAATCCTCTCCTTGCTTTTTTTGTACCGTCTCGGTGTTTAAATTCGTTTAAGTTGAGATGTTCATTTTTTGCGCATTGAAGGTTAGAATCTTACTTTACCTGCAAAACTAAAGATAGAACTACGGTTTCTTAAAGTAGGAGGGGAAGGTTAGTCTTTTGCCAGGTTATTTTTATCATTACCAGTATTTTTTATTAATTGGCAAGAAGGTGGATGGAGACTATAGAAAATTTAAAAAAATAACTATATAATCTTGTCGGCGATACAAAAATAATCCGCAAACAAGTTGTATTAACATTAAATTATAAACACATAATGGTGCGAATTAAAAGTTGGATATATTGAAAAGAGCTCATTTGGAACCTTATGATTTGAGGTGTTGTTATTCTTTCTTCGTTAAGCTTATTCAGATTTTAACAACAGAGCAAGTGTATTTTTATTCTTAGAACTTTTTTTCCTTAAGGAATAAAAGGTGAGATTGTTTAGTCAGCGCATAGTGTAGGATGGACACCATAAATATCGAGTCTAAAGTGAAATGAACACTAAATGTGTGAAATGTAATATGTGGCATCAAATTTCATCATAAAAACCTTCACTCTTTTTTGCATTGTTTTCTACATCCATATATTCGTAGCCTTGAGCGTCCTTTTTGGTGTCTCTTTTCAGCTCTTGGTCTGTTTTGATATCATTCACCTCAGTCTTATCAACATTAACACCATCGCTAGTTCTTTCTTTTGGTACTTCACTTGGTGCAACCGATGGAACATCCGGAAAAAAGGTGCGAGGTTTCTGATCTTTTATTTCCGCATAGAAACTTTCATCTTCCGAACGAGGAGATAATGGTTCGTAGCTGTTGTCACCATATATGGGATTTTCTGATTTAGAATTTCTCCAACCTGGATTTTTGTCCCTGATGTATAGTGGATTGGTAATGTTTTCGACTGGTGTTTCTCTTTCTTGGTTGTTATTATCACCAACCTTTTTCTAAATTTTATATTTAAAAAAAACAAAGAACACATGAACGAACGTAGTTGACAGCTATCTGCAACTATAGTTGACAACTGCAAAAGCAGTCTTATATTAAAGACATTTTGTGAAGTTAAAGAACTTAATTAATCCTCTCCTTGCTTTTTTTGTACCGTTTCGGTGTTTAAAAATGTAACCAATTGTACGTATTTTTCAATATTTTTTTTCAATGTTTTTTACCTGTCGTATGTTGACTTCAGAATATCCAGAATCTAAAAAAAAAAAATTGAAAAATTCAAATTTTATTTAAAAAATGTCGCATGATTCTTTTCTTTTTATCATACAGTGGAATCTCTCTATCTCGACTACTCTCTATCTCGAACTTCTCTCTTTCTCGAACTAAAGTCTCGGTCCCTTTGTGGTCCGCCTAAGGTATTTTCCTTTCTTTATCTCGAACTTTCTCTATCTCGAACAAATTTTTTGGTCCCTTGCGAGTTGAGATAGAGAGATTCCACTATATGTTGTAGATATTGCTAAATTTTATTACAATCCACCAAAGTACAGATAAATTTGCGATGTCCTTACAAAAGGGAATAGTCGATTCAAAACGCAATCTGACTATGCTATAGATTTAAAAGTATGCATTATTTGTTTGAAGAATAAAAAAACATTTTTCTTTTTCTAGCATTACAGACTTACCCGAACTGTCGTTCTTTGCAACCGATATTTGGGCGCTATAATAAATGAGAAAACACGTTTTTTGTTACTTTTCTTACAGTAGCCTTGACGACTGTACTCAGTACCCATGTAAGACTCAGTATTTTTACCAGTAGAAAAAATGCCTTAATAAAAGGATAGGGAAATTATACATCTTGACTTTTAAAGGAAAATCACGCAAAAAAATGGAAATTGGGTCACCCGAAATCAGTTCAATTTTTGAACTCAGAGTTGTTAAATGATTCCTAATGTGATTATAGATTATTTTTTTTAAGTTATTTTTTATTTTTAATATCTCAAGGGCATGTTTATGTAAACAACAATCTTAAAAGGGAAAACATTTCCCTGATTGCCATATAATAAGAAAATGGAGAGACATACGTTGCTATACAATAGGTCAGTAATGTGCTAGGTTGGAATAACAGGACCTTAATTTTAGCCTGGTGTTTCTTTATAAACTTAATTCTTTTACAAAAACGTGCAATGATACAGGCTAAGAAAGCTAAATTTAGTTGTTTTTTCTTAAATTTTTAAGGTCTTTTAAAGTAGAAGGGACTTTATATTTAAAAAAAATAACACTTGTTCATTTAAAGTTACATAGTCACGGGAAAATTAATTTCTTGGTATTGTCGTGCGTCGGGTCCAATCGCAATGGGTTTCCCTGCGCCACTAAAATAGACTCCTTCGACTTTTATTGCAGTGTCAACAATCCTGCAAAAATTGATTTTCACTCCTTCTTTAGCAAAAGGTATACTTTCATAGCGGACAAATGTTTATATACAAAGCGTTTTTCTTTATCTCACGGGTATTCGATTTTGAAAGTCCAAGCTACTTAAGGACAATCTACTTTGAATACCAAATGAATAGGGTTAATATCTAATTGATATTTCATCCCCATATCTTGTTTTTTGAATGTCTGAGTTTGCTTTTGGACATTCACTTAAATTACCGGATAAGATGTCTATTGTAAGCTTTGAAATGAAAATTATATTTGTTTTCACCTACAAAAACTTTACGGTTAAAGAAAAAGAAGTTAAGTTCTACCTTGCTTTGTTTTTCTTTTGTCTTCTTTTTCGATATAGTAGGTATATAATAATTACAAGTAGAACACTTATTATAATAATTCCAACCACTGCTCCAATTATAACTGCAGTGTTTTTGTTGTCTTCACCGTCTACTTTACCCGCCTGTAAATACCAAGTGTTCAAATAGATCACAATTCATTAGAATGCCCAATATTATATTTAAGATGATTTTAGATGTTGTTTTTGTTCTCAGTGATCATTAACTTTTCCACCGCCATTAGCTCGACCATCGTGGTCGAGCTAATGGCGGTGGCGAGCTAAAGTCGGAAACCAACATCCGTTTTGTAGCCCCTTTAATAGCAAAAGTTCATTTTTAAAAGATATAGAAATATGCTATTGAATTAATTCTCGCGAATTTTATTTGTTCTGGAATTATCTGGAATTATCTATTCCTTTATATCACTTTCATCATTATTGTTCTTAAATTTTAACCAACTCTCGATTCAAAAATCATGTTGTTCTTTTGTCGTGAAGTCACATTTATTGTCTCTCCATACGCAAGTTAAGAGCTTCTTGAACATATAAAAATAAACACCCCTGCCTATCACGAAAGTTAATTCTTGCATAAAATGTCACTGAAATAGTAAATTCCAAAAGTTATTTTTCTTGATTTTGCGAAATTTTTTTGTAGCTAATTCGCAAAAGTTTATTCTGCAAAAGTTTCTTCCTTTAAAGAAGTAAAACTAATATTGATGTAAATAGTATTAGAATATCAGATTGGACAGTGGAAAACGTATTTACATCTCCACTTAATTAAGCCTTAAACAGCGCATGTCATGCATAATTAGTATAATTAGCAAAACTTCTCAGCCAAAATCTTCAAAACAAGTTAAAAATTTTCAAAAAAATAAAAAAAATAAAGCACAAGCTCTTTCTTATGAAACAACTTGTTTTGTTTTTTAAAAGGAGGTAAGCTTTAATTTAGTCAGTCATTTTTAAAAAGAACAAATATTTATGTCTCATGTTCAAGGGTTGACATACTGTCTTAAAGGACTTTATTCATTACAAAAGAATAATTAGTCATTATACCTTTGTCGATTCAGGAGTGGTAGTGAAGGGTGTCACAGTAAAATTGTTTGTTGCAGTCTGTGCGGTTGTATTTAAGTAGTTTGATCTTTGTTACTCATGGTGGCAGTATTTTTGGTACTCATTGTGATCGTTGTTGTTGTGGTTGTTGATGTAGTGGTTGCTAAAAAACAAACGCTATCTGATTGGACAAGAGTGACGAAATTTTTGTGCAACGACAATGTTTTAGGATACTCACTAAAAGCTATAATTTAGAGTTCTTTTAAGTGTTTTTTACCTCAACTACATTCATTTTCAACAAATGGACAAAACTGATGAAATTTTCATTTCCCGATAAGGTATATAATACTTGTCTGAAATTATTCAAATGAAAAAAGATCAAAATATTATTCACCAAAAAGATTAAATAGATCAACTGAATCAATCGTGAGGCTTCTACATTATTTAAAATAAGGTATTAAATAATTCCGCAAACTCATGACAAATCCACGCAAAGGTAAAAAAAATGTTGGTCTTTAACCATTACAGGCGGAAATAATACAGCTAATATAATTAGAAAGCAGATAATATTACTCTGGCTTAAACATTTTGTAATAACTTTTATAAAATAATAATAATGTAATACTTCAAATTTATGGGGTGCGTATTTTACTTTTCATTCTGAATTTTCTTTCATTAAATTAAACTTGACATTTATAAGCCAGAAAATATCATATCAGGACATTATTATTATTTTTTTTATTATTAAAATTATTTACCCAGGATAGCCTCTTCAGTTCCTATTGGTACTGCTCCATTTTTCTGCCTCTTTGCGGAGAATAAACTTCAGCCAACGCGTACATGTAAAATCAAATGCTATAACAACTCTAACTTACTTTCATCGGTATATCCCCTTCAACTTTAAATA